>JZLH01S0431035.1:67390-87938 GCA_001188425.1 Eucidaris tribuloides
GCCGCCACACAGCATCCAAGTCAACAAGGCTTTTGAGCCCTCCAGAACGAGGTTGAAGGAGGTGCAACCCCAACATCGAGATCAAAAAAAAACTACAAGAGGAGAGATCTAAATACCCCTTGTCTAAACTTCTCAATTCAGGACTAGCTGAACCCTAATAGTGGCTGGCATACTAATGTCTTGAATGGTTTACCGTCTCCTCTTTCCCACAGAAAGCATTCCAATCAACAGCTTTGAGACACTCCAGAACGAGGTGAAGAGGTGCGAGCCAACATGAGATCAAACATGCGCGGCATGCAGGAGGAGGTCAACCAAGCAGAGGCTGAAACCCATGGCCAGTGCAGCGTACATTCCAAAAGACACCTTCAGGCTCGTCGACTTCTTTCAACAAGTTCGACAAGACGCAGCATGAGAACGTCATACGACGAGTTTTGAAGAAGGACCTCAAAGTGGTTCGTAGTGCGTAGGTATCGTGAACTTTTTACGTGTCAGTCGATAAACGATTACTTGCATTTTTAAAGGATATTATAATCCGTAGCAGTACAGTAGAATATTGCATGCAAAATCTGAGGAGGATTATTCCAATGGTACGCGAGTTGTAATGCAAAGTTCAGAACAAACCACCGTTATATTTAGTGTCAATGTCTACTCGATTGAAAAATAGAAACACACACACACACATGGCAAGGCAGGCAATCAAATAAAAAGAGAAACTTCTACTTGCAGTTCCATTACAAGCGGTATATTCCCAAGTAAGTTAAAGAGCAGGGAGCAGACATTTCCGATAAACCGCATAGCTTGAATTATTTGTAACACTGCTGGCATGAATTGCCAAGAAAGGTGCTCAATTAGAGATTTGTCTTTTTAGTGGTTTTTCAAACGATACAGGGTTTTAAAATCATGAATGTAATTATGCTTTAGGAATGCAGCCTAGCGATGCCCTCACCTCTCTCCTCCCCAACCTGTTAATTTGGAGATTTGCTAAGTATACATTCTGCATAAGATTTCAAACAGCTACTCAAATTAATTCCTCACCTCTCTTCTGGCGGAGAGTATTATGGCTTTCTGGATAAGAACACGGACCTTTGCATGGAAATGTCCTTGCGTTGAAGTAAAAGGTCTTGTGTGAGACCAAAAATACCTCGAGATTTTAAAAGGGACCCACCACACTTGATCTAAAGGCGAAGGGTGCAAATCCTGGTGTGTTGGCCACCTGCCTACTCAACATTCTTGCCTTTCTATGAATTAATACCTCACATCTACAGCTACTCTGCAGTACAGTACCCAATTGGAAGTACGGCAGTAATGAGGCTTTACAGGCTCTCCTGGTAGCATCCCAAAATAAATCAGTCAATAATTAATAAACTTGTTATCTGTTATTAGTCAAACAATCGGTTGAACAATCAATTCCAATCAATCAATCAATGGCATCAAGTTTAATCAGTTACATCAGTCAATTTCTTCACTTAGCCAATCGTCTGTTAAATCAGTCAATCAGTCAATTAATCAATCAATCATCAACAATCAATCAATCAATCAATCAACTCAATCAATCAATCAACAATCAATGCATCAATCAATCAATCAATCAATCAATCAACAATCACTCACTCACCTCTTATTATATCAACCAGCAGTTTAATGTAAGACGTATTTCTCAAAAATATCTTACAATCGTTTTTTATTTCTCATGCTATTCCTTTATAGGAAAGTGGTATTAGATCTGGACTGATGAAGGACATTGCTTATCTTATAGTGAACTAGACAGGATGGTGATGGAGAAATTTAACTACAGGTATGGATTTTGATATTTATTATAACTTAATTAACTAATTAACTATATTAAATTAATGTGTTTAGAATAAGTGTAAATAGGTTATTAGTACAAAGAATAAATATATTTGTATGTAAGTTGGTAAATACACATCACACCAAGTGTGCTTGATAAAAAAATAGATGCTAACCTTGTATAACTATATGTTGTGCTAATTTGTTTAGGAAATGAAAGCAAATGTGACTGCTTCATTTGAAATTTACTCTTTACCGTTCAAAGTGTACTACAACTCCTGAAAAATGTATAGCCAAATCGCTCTCACTGATGCCATACACATGGACTGCTAACAATTTTTCAGGCTAGTCCAAGTATAATGCTAACTAGGTATCCTTTCAAAAAGTGATTTGAATCATACAGATAAATAAGTATGAATAATAGATAAATAAAATAAAACTGAATAATTAATAAATAAATGAATAAATAAATAAAATAAATAAATAAAGGAATAAAATTAATGATAAATGTGAATTAACATAAAAAATAAATATAAGCCCATATTTAGCCTATATAGTACTGTCTTTAAAATTTGCCGATATTTACCTCTATAGCTACTGCTGTTTAAAATTTCAGGACAGAAACGATGCCAAATAAATTTACCATTGTAAAAGTTGCAACCAAAATGCCATCAAAGAATTATTCCATAATATTGATTTAGTTTAACAAATAAAACAGCTAATATTTTGTTAGTTGCATGATATAAGTTGATCATGAAGAGACCAACAAGTTATAATTCATAGTGTTCATTTTTGTAGTCTAAGAGTTATAAACATGAACATTACAAACCCTTCAATATGCTGTTATTTTTAAAAACATATGTGCATAATGTTTGTGTAAGAGTGGAATGTAATCTAAAGAAAGTAAATGACCATGAACGAAGGAATGATCATAATCTATGGATGAATTACTTGTGACTTGTGTCAGTATTTTATAATCATATTATATATCGTGTAGTTTCTTCTTTTTCTTTTTGTTGTGTTTAGTCCTGTTTATCATTTAGACTTGTTTATCCATTATTATGTTACTATTTTGTTACTGTATTTTTGTAGTTTATTTTGTTTATTTTGTTTTGGTTATACCCTGTTCAATTTGTTTGTATTAATTAGGTCCAGTCCCCGAAAACGTACTCCAAGATATAAACCAACCCCAAAATTTTTTCTCTGCTACAACTAACGTCCAGAAATAGTCTGGTGCCTCAGTATTACATAGTGAATTAATTAAAATCTCTAGTACTTATAATATTTCATTAGTGAATAACATGTTTAATGCAAATCAGTAGATTGCTTAGAGTATTTCCGTTGACAACTAGGTATTGTAGTGCTGCCCCTGCCATACCTGAATGTAAATTTCCTTCATCTGTTAATATGCATTTCTAATCGCTAGATTCCGTTGCTTGTACATCAGCTATAACTATCCTCATATACCAATATCTATTATACATACACATATCAGATGCTCCTAAGTAACACACTGAAAAGTCCTCGTGAACACTTGACCTCCCCCACCCTCATCATCATCCCCCACCCTGGTGTGTTCATTTGTCTTGTATGAGTAAGTGTGTATATAAATATTTCTCCGTTCATCTAGAAGAGGATATTTCAAATCTATCCGTTTCAACTTTCACAGCTTCATCTACGGCAGTAATCTCTTCGACAAGATTTGCTGAGAACTTACATGCATGCCATACATACTTTTCTGCGATGGCATTACGTCAGCGGGGATCCAGCAGTCCCGTTTATAGGGATTCTGATGACTAAATCCCCCCCCCACCCCGCTTCGAGCTCCCAACACATTTACCTAGTCTGAAGGTCACATCCCAACCTGTTTAATATGTTTGGGCAGTCCACACTGTGTTGAAAAGTGTCGCAACAATGATGCTTTTTTAATGCAATGTGATCATACTGAAGGAATCTGATTATTGCAGACTGCGAGGTTATGCCCTCCCTCCTTTTCTCCCACAGCTCCATGTGTCCTACCCACACCCCTACATCCCTATAAATGAAAGAAAATCCTGATCCTCCCTTGCATGTTTGTTTCTTGATACATTTGTCTTATTATGCATGATGAGAGTTACTTGCAGCTACTGAACATGTAGTTATTAGTTGCATGCTTCATGCTGTTTGTTGAAGATTATCCTTAGTAGTGTAGACATAGGTTTTGTGCCTATGGTTTCGTTTTGTTTTGTTTACTGTTTTCTTGCTACATGTTGTCTTTATTAGTCCTTGTCATAATTCCTTTGACAGGGCACTGTAATAAAATAATTTATAAAATCCAGCGAAATGTATATATTGTCGTAATTATGCTTCGGACTCTCAGTTCGTGAAAAAAATATATATATTTAGCTCCTATTTATTAATTTGGTTGTATTATAATTGATTTAGCCATTGCCTTTTGTAAGGCTTTCACAAAAAATCGTTAAGGACTCAATATCAATATTGCTAAAAAATGCTCCACATATTTGCCAGTACGATATTGTTTTCGTGAAACTTATGATAACTATCTTATGTTCTCTAGCATGCCTTGAACCCGTCCGAATTCAAAAATTTGATTTCTATTTTGCATGGATTAAATATCAACACTCAATTTATTCTTTTGAATTGTATATAACTCCTGCCCATGTCTCTGCATGACTCTACATCCTTCATTATGATGTTTGCTTTTATTTTCTTATGTTTTATAAATAAACATACTGATGCAAAATATCATGTTTTCATGGCTCCACACATCGCTGCTGCATGCATGATGAACATGTGCGCCACCACAGTAGTATCATATCCCTCCCTGGATGGGAACACTCCATCATATTACCATGCTTGCTTCGTCACCAATGCCTTCTTTTCACTGACCGCTCATATTTGCCTTCGTATGTCATTCTAAGCCCTGCTCTTGCATTGCATCCATCTCGCTTGCATCCTCATGTGGCTCTATCTTGTATATGCCAAGATGTAGAACAACAGGTGATGGTTATCATAATGTAATGTATATATCGAGTGATATGATTAACGACAAAGTATGCTAAATCACTTCCAAAATGTGGCAAGAAGAAGCAATAATACAATTGAATTGCCCCAATTGAAAGACGGTGCCAGCTAAAGTCATCTGGGACCGTGAAAGATTGTGATGTCATGTGATTTGCACGTCAAAAAACATCTTATTTGGAATGGAAATCAGCGTGAAAGGAGTAGCCAATCGTGAAGATTAATATAATATAAACTGAACTCTCATTGAGACTTGGAGTGGATTATTTCAGTTTTGGTGAAATTGGACGCGTTTTTAAAGCTTGCACCCTTTTCTCAAATTAGCGTAGAAGCAGGGTTTCAAAAATCCGCGACGTCAAAACTGCACGTGCCGTTCCAAATGCTGGCCGAGTCAGCGGTTGCCGTTTAACCAATCAGTGCGCTCCGCTAGTCTTGCGACGTACACGAGTAACCCGCGATTCCCAGTTTGAGCAAAATTGAACTCACGGAAAAGAACACATTCTGGTAAACATGTCGTTATTAGTTTTCTCATAAAACAACAAATTCATGACGTGATGGATCTCAAACTTGCAACACACCGAGTACAGTACTAAACTACCGTTTGGTATTGATATAGATGACATCCCTGACACAATCTTTAAAGCCCAAGGTATAGTTATTGGTTGATGCAACGATGTTTTTCCGCCTCAATCTGATTCACACACAGTACTCTATTGTCACCCCCAGATACGAAAAAAAACACACTCAAACGCCACTGAAATTGTTTAATTATTGACAAATTGTGGATGTTAAATTATCAGAGACATTGTAACGGTATGTTGCGGGTCCGCCTGACATTTTACGCTTTTGCAGTAATTCTTGAAAAATGGAGATTTGCAGAGGCGAGCAATTGATTCAGGCGGCCATTAATAGATCATATAGGTCTATCTAAAAAGCACAATTGCAAAGAATTTCATTTTTTTCGCAGTTTACCAAAAAACTATACGTTGAGCTTTAATTACTGATTTGATAGAGTACTATGATAGATCTTCAAGTAAGGTATATTATAATCATACTTGAAGCCAGTGCACAATGGAATGTAGAGGTGCAGGCTATTTTTCAGCATACTTAAGGAGTCATGTCATGCAGTCGCCTCAATCGCTGCATGAATTGTTGCTCTGGAAGGCTCGACTATTAAGGAACCTATCCTATTCAAAGATCTGTGGTATCAGGATAATTTGGGACATTCTTACGTAACTCCAAACTGCGCAATCTGTCCTAAACCTGCAATATGTGGATGACTCAATTGTTGATCAACAAATAGGTCAGAGATGGCATAATCAGACCTGGCAATGATATTTGTCACAATGTGTATTCATTATTATTCGTTTATTTCATTACACACTCTTGTTGATTATAACTGTAAGCCAAACTATTAGGATATTGGATCGAAGTGTGTTACCCATCTTCTTTTTTCCGAGTACTTACTTGTAATTTAGTAGTCTTCAATGTCACAAATTGTCTCATCTTTTGAAGTTTCATGTGAAGTTGTTATAAAAGACTGATAAAAAGGTAAAATCCTGAATTCATACGGATGTTGTCCAGTTTCAAAGAGAGTAGGGAAACGTACCAGTTGTAACCAATGACTCAGTAAATAATGTAATTGTGTATAACAGTATGTTTGGTGTGCGAAGTAGGTATGGACAGAATGCGATCGAGGTGTTGTGTGTGTGTGGTGTGTGTGTGTGTGTGTGTGTGCGTGGTTTTGGTCGTGTGTAGTGGTCTCGAGTGTGTGGGTGCTCGTGTGTCGTGTGCTGCGTGTGGTGTGTGTAATCGCCTTCAACCGGGGAGTAAGGTATGGGACACTCGACTATCAGTATTGCGGACGTTAGGTAAAACGGGGACGGTCGCCGCACCCGCTCAAATTGGCAGAGAATCAACGTAGGGATGCGCCTAGAAGCCGCCTGTAGCAAAATGGGCCCAAAATTTTTGTGGTGCACCCCCACGTGACCCCGGTTACTGGGTGAAATACATACAAACACAAACGTCCCCGATGCACTACATGGGCAGGTACGTTGTTCTACACGGAGTGTGTATCCTCGCATTGCATGTTGTATAGGCCGGGGGTTTTTTTTTTTTGGGTGTTTTTTACGTGTGCCGCCGGTGGCGCAGTTACACGTATAGGTGTGTGTGTGTGTGATAGTGCTATGTGTGTTGGCGAGCAACTCTGTATTCATAAGAACGAGTTCCTGGTAGTGTTCACTACAAGTCAAGAACTAATCTGTAGCATCGGACGGTGTCAGGATTTGGCACCATAATGTTCCAGAATATGCTATGTTAAGAAAAAGATTTGGAAAGTGGTGAACTATAATTGATAAGATTTTGTTTTTCATTCTAAAGGTATACCGATGCACGCTCTAGCATCTCACAATAGTTGGCTACTGCGACTGTCACAAAGGTATTCAGCGGATGCAAGTGTAGCTGGCACGGTAGCACGAGCACCTAACAGCTCATTGATAAAAGAATGGAGAGTAATGCCCACGTGTACAAGGCACTTTTTGAGCCAGTCAGCATTGTCCGCACATGGCGCGTACGATCATGGAAGCAGCGAATGGTGATCGCCACAAATGATTGGGGTATATCGAGATATATATGTTTGACATCATGCTCTGCCGTTAAGTTTTGCGAAAACAATCTTTGTGTCAAAAGAAAGGACTTTGCTGCATATCATCCATGGGCAGCCCGACTCAATAATGACACAGGGCTGTGGGTCGATTTGCCCCCGTAATGCAAAAAAAGAGCCCTCGTAAATGTCAAAGAACTCGCCGAAAATTCCCCATAGAGCCAAGATGTAAATTGGTAGAGCAAATTTAGGCAAAGAGCCCTTGAGAAAAAATTATTTTAAGCCCTGATGCGGCAGGTTGTCCCTCAAAAAAAAAATTCAACTCCAGTAAAGAACATAATTAGGAGTCATTCCTCAACTTGGAGTAAAACTATTCCAGAATCATAAGTAAACTATCAAGGATTTACTGTGAAAAATTCTGTGTAGTCAAAATTGTGACTAATTTGAATAATAACTTCCAACAGTATGCCTCTGTAAACAGACAAATTGTGATGTGGTAACCTTTCTGTTGGGATTAATTTCTCTTGGGGCACACAGAAAAATAAAGTGCTGGTATGTGTCATGCTTAAATCTCAACTTAAAACTATTAAATACAATTTTCCTTCCAGCCAGGAGATACACTCCAGGCTAGGTATGGACTAGGTAATCTTTCAACCAGTTTGGTATTTTTCTGTTATTCTCTCCCAATCTATGTTTCCCTCAAAGTTAGTAGGTTCTGTCTACACAGTGCAAATGATTATAAATACTCGCTTATATTTTCCTCAAGAAGCAATTTGAAATAAATTTGGTAGCGAAAAACACTTCCTTACCTCGACTCCTTTATTATGTTATCTATGTTTAAGGTTAAACTACAACAACAGAACGTTTATCAAATGTGCAGGAATTTGAAAGCTGTGCCAGATCTGAGGAGGATATATTTTGCCAGGGCTAGTGCCTTTCAAAGGCGTCAAATTTGTTATTCAATTTCTGGAGGTGAGTATATCACAAAATTTTGAGTCAGAGACAGGACAAAAACCATTTTGTTTCTTCCCTGGGGATAGGTACTGGTGGAACGTATGCGAATAGAAGATCACTATTTATCACTCTGCAGAACCAGATAGCGGCGATTAAAGGGCAACTGTCCTAACTAACTGTTCTTCAGCTTTACAAATCTGCCGCTACCATGAATTACCCCACTGCCTAGCAGTGTCTTTGATCGTCTAAAAATGAAGCCCTGAAAAAAATTGCAGTGCTAAAAAATCATATAAAAAAAGACATGACTTAACAAACGCTCGACAACCAGTACTACAGTCAGCAAATCGCATTATGAACTGTATAGTTTTGTTGAAATGGTACAGAGAAAGGTGAAATAGTGTACAAATGATCAATGTTTATGAGTTCAATGGTACTAATATGTTCATAAGATGAAAGATTAAACGTTTTATCGAGTGAAAATATCTGTACCATTGAATGAATGATAAAACATTCATTATTTGTTTTATACAACATCTACATGGATCTTTGTCATTTGATTGGAGGATTGAAGTATGAAAAATATAGCCATACTTACAATCTGATAATCCAGTGTCATTCTCCTTCTGGCTTGTCCACAAATTCAGCGTGCGATGGAACCAAAAATGGAACCAAAAATGCATGCCGAATGGAACCAAATTGCAGGCTGCGCCCAATACAGTATTTATTGAATATCATGTGACCAATAATCCTCCAATCAAATGACAAGGATCTACTTGGGTGTTGTATAATGTTGAATAACTTCTCTTTGCTATCATCAGTATCGTCCAATCAGATCCCGTTGCTTCAGACCCCTCCCTCCTGCTTGAAGTGCATGATAGCCTCAGCCATCTTCTTCCCTTTCTCTTCTCTCTCCACGGTTCCGATGTACAACTCACTGAAATCAACACAAGGATATTATACAAATTATAAAGGAATGACAGTAATATGAAAGTATTCAGTCAATAACAACCCAAAATCATGTATTTAGGTCCAAATGTATATTTATATCAATATGAGAACCATTCTGTTGAAAAGCCACAACCACCAGTTTGATGAAAATCACACAAATATGCATTTTTTTTTTAAATAAGAAATTTTTTGGGGGGAAATTAACGAGATGTTCAAAATGCATCACGCACCAAACTAACAGATTTGTTTTCTGGAGGGTTAGCAGGTAAGAACTAGAAACAGAGATTTTTCCTATTATGGTATGCTGGCCTACAAACTTTTCTGGCTGAAAATTACAGATGCTTTTGCTTAGAAAAAAAAATAGGAAACAACATTTCCCACAAGAGTGTGTGGTAAAATTATCGAGAAAAGTACTACTATCTTATCAAAAGAGCTTACAAACTGAGTTTCGAACTGATGAAGCACTTTTAATGCAATTTTCTCCCAAACTTTGAGTGTAGGGATCCACACAAATTGGGGCTAGTTGTCCTCGTCAGAAGACTTCAAATAATTTAAAACTGAAAACTGAAAATAACAATTCACATGAATCACCAATAGCCAAATATGAAGTTGAGCTACAACTACTGTCCATGTAACAGGTCAAACAATCATATCGTCTGCTAAGATCCAAAAGTGCATTAATTCAGTACCTGTTGAGAACCAGGAGGGCATTATCACTGTACAAAGTCAATGGCATTAGTGCCCTTCTGGTTGTCATTGTGTATCGAGTTAATACCGTTCTGGTTGTGAAGTGACAATATGATCTTTCCAATTTGCTACATTCCACCTGTACCGATCCCCAGGACGTAACAAAATGGTCATTGGTCTGATTGCTGAATCTCAAAGATTTTGTGATGTACTCATCCAGAAATTCCAATAAAAATTTAAGGCTTTGAAAGGCAATAGCCCTGCAAAATAAATCCTTCAGAATCTACACCTTTTTCAAATCAATTTAAGTATACTATAAACCATGGATCAACAACATAGAATAAGGTAAAGAAAATGGTTTTCTACCATACCTATTTCAAATTGCTTCCTCGAAAATAAAAGCATGTATTTGTTATCAATCACTGTGCAGACAGACTATACAACTTAACTATTAGCACAGAGTTTCTTATTTTTTACTTTTTTTTGACAACTTGCCCATGGAAGATACCGTATGTGGACAAGTCCTTACTTTTAACACAATTTGTTTTCGAGGCACAGATGTAAAAATATATTTATCATGATATGAACATTTATGCATACATTGGGTGCATGTCTCTCTGATGTGCATATAAATATGTCAGAGGGCATGTGCAAAAATGGTGAATGGCTCAAAAAGTGTTTGTACATGTGGGACTAGCTATCTTTTATGCAATTGACTGTTAGGTGCTCGTGCTAGTGCAGCTACACTTGCGTGATATGTTGTGAATGGTGCATGCCAATATTGAGTGTTCACAAGCATGGTAATGAAAAAAAAAACATTCCTATTATTACCATGGTTCACAACTTTCCAAATCCTTTCTTCTAACTATATTCATGAATAGTATGGTGCAAATAACTGACACCGTATATGTGTAGAGATGTACTAGTACCAATATTTTTAATGAACCCTAAAAACTTGCTGATGTATACACACATATTAACACAAACACAAACACACACACACACACACCACACACACACACGCACACACACACACACACACACACACACACACACACACACACACACACACACACGACACACACACACGACACGACACACACGACACACGACACGACACACACACACACACACACACACACACACACACACACACACACACACACACACACACACACACACACACACACACACACACACACACACACACACACACACACACACACACACACACACAAATACATAGTTATATTATTTATGATTTCTATGGTATAACTGGCACATTTTGAAAACTCTTGAAATGGGCAATATCTAGAAATTCAAGAATTTAAAACTTCCATCTTAGTCTTTTGCAGCTTTAACAATTCACATGAAACTACAAAAAAGATGAGGAACTAGCAGTGACATATCCAGAACTACTTAATTATCATGTTAATTGTAACAATCAAGATCCAAATATTTAAAAGTTTGGCTAACATATTTATTTCAACAAGATGTCTTTAAAAAAATACATGTCTCAGCTTTTAGTTATTCAATCTGACTAGTTGTTGATAACAATTAGTCATCCCCATATGCAAGCTAAAAATATGACAGTTTGGAGTTAGTACATGTCCCAAATTATCCCATGACACCACAGATCTTTGAAAAATGGGATAGGTCCTTAGTGAGGCATTTGAGAGCAACCATTTGAGTAGTGATTGAGGGGTGCATGAATGGCTTTGAAGTTTCGCTGAAAGAATACCTGCACCTTTACATTCCAATGTGCATTTGGTGCAGACATGATTATTTATAATATACCTTACATGACGAGCTATCTAGTACCTTACAAATCAGTATTAAAGCACAAGTATAGTTTTGGTTAATGGTAAACAAATGAAATTCTTTGCAACTGTGTTTTGAGATAGACCAATATAATCTATTAATGGCCTGAAAATTGCTTGCTCTAAAATCTTCCCCCTTTTTTTTGGAAATTATTCAAAGTGTAAAATGTCACGGGGACCCCCCAACATTTCCCACAGGTAATGTACATACTGCTACATGTTCTCTGATAATTTAAACATCACAATTTGACAATATAAACAGTTTTCAGTGGGTTTGATGTTGTTTTCTGATATCTGGGGTACCAATAGAATAATTTGTGAACAATTGACGAAAAAATTGATCAACCAAACCTATATTTGGGCTTTAATAAGATATCTGCACATGCCTTAATTGCAACTCGGAATTAGTTTATTGCTCTTTTCACTAAATTTTGAAAGTGATTTAGCATATATATGTGTTATATGGCATTATGTTTGATACATACCTGTTGTTCTACATCTTGGCGTAACCAAGATAAAGCTCACTGAGGAGTGCCAAGCGGAGATGGGAGAGCATGCAAGAGAGGGGTTAGAATGACATACAGCAAATATGGTGGTCAGTGAAGGGAGAATGAGAAGCAAGCATCTAATATGAATGGGGTGTTCCCCTCCAGCAAGGGATATGGTACTCTGTGGTGCACACATGTGCATGCATGCATGCGTGGAGCCAAGAAAACATGATATTTTGCAAGCCGTATGCTTATTATAAAACATAAGAAATGAAAACAAACACATAAATGAATGCATGTAGTCATGCAGAGGCATGCAGAGTTATATACAATTTCAAGGAAAAAAATTGAGTGTTAATATTTAATGCATGCAAAATAGAAAATAAATTTTTAATTCAAAGGTTCAGGCATGCTACCAACTTAAGATATTATCATTAGTTCACGGAAACAAATACTGGGAAAAATAGTGGCAGCATTTTTTTACAATATTGATTATCGAGTCTTGATAACATTTTTTGAAACCTTACAAAAGGTAAGGCTATCAAGTATACACCAGAATAATAATTTTGAGGGATTTTGAAAGCATATAATCAATAATAACACATTTCAGGCTGAATTTTATGGAATATTTTTGTTAAAGTGCCCTCTCAAAGAAAAAATTATGACGAGGACAACAAAGACAACATGTACAAGACACATCAAAACAAAACGAAACATAGCACAAACCTATATTCTACACTACGAAAGATATCTTTACAAACAGCATAACAACATGCAATATATATTGTCAGTATAGAACCAGAAGGGCGTTAATGCAATACACATTAAAAACCAGAAGGGCTTTAATGCCATTGACTTTGTACAGTGATAGTGTCCATCTGGTTCTCAACAGGTTCTGTGTTAATGCCCTTCAGGTTCTATATCGACAATACATAGGTTCATACTCTCATCATGCACTAATACGACTAATGTTATCACTGAAACAGACATGCAAGGGAGGATCCAGGATTCTGTTTATGGATCTACGGGTGGGGAGGGGGGCACAAGGAGTGGGGGAGAGGGGCAAACCTAATACTAGTCTGCAAGTGATACATCACATATGATTCAAGTAACATGATCTACATGTATCATTGTGACACATTGTTCAAACATTATTTGTAGCTGATATTTAAATTAGAAGATGGGATGTGACCTTCAGACTAAAGGTAAAGGGTGATTGGTAACCTACAAACTAGCCTGGATTCCCCCTGATCGTAATGCACATGCAGAAAAGTATGTATGGCATGCATGTAAGTTTCTCAGCAAATCCTGTCGAAGAGATTACTGCCTAGATGAAGCTGGTGAAAAGTGGACACGGATAGATTTGAAATATCCTCTTCTAGATGACGGAGAAATATTTATATACAACTTACCATACAAGACAAATGAACACACCAGGGTGGGGGATGATGATGAGGGTGGGGGAGGTCAAGTGTCACGGAGGACTTTCATGGTTACTAGAGCATTGCTGTAATGTGTATGTATAATAGTATATATAGATATTACAGCTGATGTACAAGCAACGAATCTAGCATTATAAATGGCATATTACAGATGAAGGGAAATATACATTCAGGTATGTAGCAGGCAGTAAAATACATAACTATCATCAAAAGGCAAATTTAACTACCATCTACTGATTTGCAGTTAAAAACATGTTATTCATTAATGAGAATATAATAAATACTATAATTCATAAATTAATACTAAATTAATTCATACACATGTAATACTGAGGCATCAGACTATTTTCAGATTTTAGTTGTATAAGAAAAATATTTCAAGGTATTGGTTTATCATCTTATAGTAAAGTTTGGGGACTGACAATAAATAAAACAAGGAACAGGTATAACCAAAACAAAAGAAACAAATAACTCAATAAATACAGTAACAAAATAGTAACACAATAATGGATAAACATATTTATGAATAAATACATAAATAGAACCAAACAAACAAAAACAAAACACAGGAGAATCTACATCATATATTAACAAAAATAAAATACTACAAAGACAAGCCATAAGTATTCATCCATAGTGATGTTACACTCATTCATTCATTCATTCATTCATTTACTTTCTTCAGAATACATTCCATTCTCATACAAACATTATGCACATAATTTTGAAATAATACAGCAAATGACAGCATTGATGAAGTTCATGTTTACATAACTAAATCAATATTTAGAATAATTGTTTTGGTTGGCATTTTGGTTGCAACTTCTTACAATGGTAAATGTTTTTAGTAGTTGTTCTGATCTGAAATTTTAAACAAGGTACTATAGACTATTATGTATCTTTCATGTTTATTCACATCTTTATTTATTTATTCATATATTTATTCCTTTATTTATTTATTTATTTATTTATTTATTTATTTATTTATTTATTTATCTGTTTATTTATCATTCAATCATTTTGAATTACTTTTGAGAGGATAAATAATTATGTTATACTTTGGACAAAGGAAAGAAATTATACCATTATTTTGGCTATAACAATTTTTCATGAGTTGTAGTACATTTCTCACTTTGAATTGCAAGAGTAAATTTCAAATGAAGCCAATCATATTTACTATCATTTTCTGAAATGTTACACCACATACAGCCATTACAAGTTTAGCATCTAATTTTCATATCACACACTTGGTATGATGGATATTTACAAACTAATTTACAAAATATATTCATTTTTGTTTGATAATTGTATTGATACTATTTCTTAACATAGTAAATTAGTTTGAATATTATCAAGATTCCATACCTGTAGTTGATTTCTCCGTCACCATCCTTGTCAAGTTCACTAATAAGATAAGCAATGTCTTCATCAGTCAGATCTATACCACTTTCCTATGAAAGAGAATAGCATGAGAAATAAACAAAAGATTCTAAGATACTTTTTGAGAAAAGGTCTTACACTACTGCTGGTTGATAAAGTGAGAAGTGATTGATTGATTGATTGATTGATTGATTGATTGATTGATTGATTGATTGATTGATTGATTGATTGATTGATTGATTGATTGATTGATTGATTGATTGATTGATTGATTATCAGATAATTTTTGAAGGAAAATGTTCCATTACTAGTTATTCATATAGCAAGGACTGGTTGATCAATTGACTAACTGACTGTCTGATTGATTAATTGATAGATTGATTGATTGATTGATTGATTGATTGATTGATTGATTGATTGATTGAATGACTGATTGACAGACCAATTGGCTGAGTGATTAATTGACTGATTAACTGATTAACTGATTCATTTGATTGATTGATTGATTGATTGATTGATTGATTGATTGATTGATTGATTGATTGATTGATTGATTGATTGGATTGATTGTTCAACCGATTGTTTGACTAATGACAGATGAACAGATTGATTGATTAATTGACTGATTTATTTTGGGGATGCTACCACGGAAAGCCTGTAAAGCCTCATTACTGCCTTACTTCCAATTGGGTACTGTACTACGAGTACTGTAGTTGTGAGTACGCTAGGTATGAATTCATTGAAAGGCAAGAATGTGAGTAACCTGGTGGTCAACACACTGGGATTTGCACCCTTCTGTTTTCGATGAAGTGTGGTAGGTCCTTTTAAATGCTGAGGTGTTTAGGTATCAACACAAGACCTTTCGCTGTGTGTCCTATCTGAAAGTTGATGAATAGGGATGAAGTGTGTTACGAAAGGGACACCTACAATGAATTAGTAGGGACCAGGGACATTTTCACATGTGAAGCCGTGTTCTTATCCACAAAGCCATAATACCTCCCCAAAGGGTAGCTATTTAAAATCTTATACAGATTTAGAATTAGCAAATCTCCAAAATGACAGGGTTGGGGTGGTGAGAGAGTGATCGAGGATCCTTTACCTGCATTCCTAAGCCTACACCATGATTTCACTATAACCCTGTATCTTGAAACCACTTTAAACAATCAAATCTCATTTGTAGACCTTTCCTGGCAAATTCATCCAGCAGGGTTACAATATTTATAGACTATACATACACTTGGGAATATATCCTTGTATATGGAACTGCAAATAAAGTTTTCTCTTTAATTGTCTTGTTTTGCTGTGTGCGTGTGTGTGTCTGTGTGTGTGTGTGTGTGTGTGTGTGTGTGTGTGTGTGTGTGTGTGTGTGTGTGTGTGTGTGTGTGTGTGTGTGTGTGTGTGTGTGTGTGTGTGTGTGTCAGTGTCTGTGTGTGCAAGTTTAATTTCTTAAGAGTAAACATCATAAAATACACCTGTGTTTGTTGTAACTTTGCATTAACAATCACAGTACCATTTTAATAAAAACTTCAATGACTTTGCATTCAATATTCTAAGCAGCGCTCACAGGATTAAAATACTCATATGAAAATGCAAGTAATTATTATTAACTAATACATGGAAACTGCAACACCACCAGAACTTACTTTGAGGCCTTCTTCAAACTCGTCGTACGTGACGCTCATGCTGCCATCCTTGTCGAACTTGTTGAAGAAGTCGACGAGCCTGAGGTTGTTCTTCTGGATGTAGCGCTGCAGCTTGGCCATGGGATTCAGCCTCTGCTTGGGTTTGACCTCCTCCTGCATGCCACCATGTTTGATCTTCATGTTGGGACGCACCTCCTTCACCTCGTTCTGGAGGGTCTCAAAGTCCTTGTTGACTTGGATGCTCTGTGGAAAAGAGTGTAGAAGAGGACTTTGGCATTATATGTACACCACTTTACAGGGTGGCCCAGAAAGAATGCTACACATATGATATTTAATTTCTTCAACATCATGAGCAAAATGCCATTAATTGTTATTTCATTTGTTAGAACATTCTTTTTCCAACAAAATGAAACCACGATAATTGATGTTGAGTAAGGCGTTTGGACCCTAGGGTCATTTTTCTGAGGCAATGTTATTTCCGAAATTTGTTTCTTTCTCAACTCCAGCGAACATGGGAACACCAAAATATTCTCACGTTACGGCGTGCCATAGAAGAAGTGGGGAGACAGACGACTGGAATGCCTTGCTTTGATATGATAGACAATGGTAAGGTATGGCTTACATTGTCATTGCAGCTTGATAGCGCAGCTCATTCTATGGCACGTCGTTACACGAGAATATTTCAGTGTTCTGATGATCGCTGGAGTTGAAAAGATAGCAAATTCAGGAAATTACATTGCCTCAGAAAAATAGCCTTAAAATCCAAACACCTTAATCAAAATCAATGATAATGGTATCATTTTGTTGGAAAAAGAATGATCTAATTAATGAAATAATCACCAATAACATTTTGTGGATGATGTTGAAGAAATTAATGATCGCAAGTGTACCATTCTTTCTGGGCCACCCTGTTTACTACCTTGGGGTTTGCCAAACCTATAAAATGAATCAATGTGCACTACGGAGTATAAAAGATCTCTACCATCTTTGATCTTCATTTTGGTCCACACTTCATTCACCTCATTTTAAAGACACTACATAACATTGTGGAAGACCAGTTTGAAAAATTGTCAAATTTTACTATCTGGCATATCTGACAGTGTTTATATGGACAAATAAACACCCTAGAACACAGACAGTTATGTTGTCACTTGTAAAATATGTACAGATGAAAATTGGCACATGAATTATTCTCGGCCGATGACAATTTTGCAACACAGCAGTCTATGGGAAAAACTGGAATGGTCTCTCAATTATTTTTACTTTTCTAAAGTACTCAATGATCATTCCGAACTGCAATTTTTTCAGGGCTTCATTTTTAGACCTTACCAAAGACTCTAGTAGCATGGGGAATCATTTCAATGTATTCATAACCACAAGACATCCCCTTTGATATCTGAAGACTTGTTTTATTCATTTTCCCCAGAAAAAAAACATTTTTTTTTAGCTACACTACTGTTTATAAAGTACAATTAAAGCCAATTTTAGTTTTGGGGATTTTCGACTATGTTTAATCTAACATATAGTCCCCCCCCCCCCAAATTTTTTTTTTTAATTAACTTTAAAAAACGAAAGACATTTAGAATCTGTTATTGGTGTGATATGACTTTTGGGCATAAATCTTTCAAATAAATAAAAAAAAACCCAAACTAAACTTGGACTTTAATACTACATACAAATAAAAGGAGTTTCTCTTTAGCAACATACCTGCCAACCTTTGATAATAAAAAATCAGTATCAAAGCTACGAGGGCGCGGAGCGCCCGAGTGGGGGGAGGGTGTGGGAGGGGGGTGTCCCCCCTCCCACGGTAAGAACCTTTTGTATTTTAGATATGTAAAAATGGCCTTTTCCTTAACTTCAAAAGCAATTTTTTCAGACTTATTTGATCCCCCAAAATAGATCTAAAACACACACACAACACAGTCAGATTTCCCTTAAATTCTTCATCGTTTTCACCATAATTTAAATCCTAACATTACATCTAGTATATGAACCAGAGTGCATTAGGCTTTGAGGTTTAATAATGAAATGTCTGATGGAAGTCAGTCAGTAATGAAATTTTCAAACAGTGAGTGTTGAACTTTTGAAGGATTTGATTTTGAAAAATAAACATTTAAGCACTCTAGAAATAATATATATACTATGAAAGAATCATCGGTAGACCTCTGAAAATGACAGGTCTAGGTCGGTAGACCCTTGAAAATTGTTTATAGGCAGTAGACTCTACACGTTCATGATGTTGTGGTTTGTGTCTACACTACATAAATCACTGTGTGTGGGACTGGGGCTTGGACACCTAAAAATGCGAAGTGCTTGCAAGGCTGCATTCTAGATTCTCATTAAAATTCCTACTTACTTGGTACATTACTCACTTTGATGTCAAATTTTCACAGCTAATCTTCATATCTACTCACTTGCAAGAAACGGCAAAACACATCACGGCACGTACGTGAGCAGTAAACAATCACACTCACCACACACATAAACACACATAACATAACACACGTGCAGAAGTTTATCCAGGCTGGGTAGTGTAATTTTTTTTTTACAGGCAAGACTCCATGGGGCACAGTACCATGTGATTGCAATCGGAGGGCACCGCTGTGCGGTGCGCGCATCCTACCTACATGCATGATACGTGTGACAGGTGTCTAAACAAAAGACTAATACATTTACAGGTTAGGCTTAAACATGTACTACGGAAAAAAATAATCGCGAAATCAAATGCCTTACAATACATGCAGAATGGGCATGTTAGCCTTTGCTCCAGCCTTTTATTTGTTAATAATTTCAGAAAATCCAAAAATCGGAATTTTGATTTAAAAAATCAGAATTCGGAATTGAGGTTAAAAAATCGGAAAAATTCCGCCAAAATCGGAATAGTTGGCAGGTATGTAGCAATGAGTCTTACTTTCATTTTTATTTTCTTGATTGTTTATAGTTTACTGTATTTCACTTTTTGATTACAGAACTGCTGTTTTCTGTAAAATTCTGTGAGCTTCCACACACTTCTTCATTTCATTTTTTTTTCTGTGTCATGGAAAACATTCTACAACAGTTTACTATACAATTCTTCCAACTTACTGAGAAGTCGACTTCTTCCATCTGTGTGTTGGGATTTTCCTTGATTGCCTTGACAACACCAAAGCATCCTGCCGTCTGCATGGGATTCTTACCCATCTAACATACAGGAAGAAAATATAGGTCATGTATATAAATGAATATTTGGGTAGAATAAAGGAAAATGCATAGCTGTCAACATGTTAGAGTAGAAATTAGTAATAACACTCTTGGAAATTAATAATACTAACACATTCTGCATAGAACTACAAAGTATTTTTTTCTTAACAAAATCAAAATATTCAGTTGTAACAGGCCAAACGTGAATAAACAGAAACTGAATTTAGGAATCATTACTAAAAAAATCAGTAACACTTGTCAGCTATGGAAATGGTAACATTTCTTTTCAACTGATGGATTGTATTGCATATATTGCTTAGTACATGATTCAGTCTGTATTAGACAGTTTTAGTAATAATTTCAATTCCTAACAAAACAACATGTTTTCCACTAGTGAAAAGAAATTAAGATGACAGCTAATAAGTAGTTGCTTCTGCCCACCATGTTATAACAGGTCAATTAAAAAAAAACATGCATGACTAACTTACTCTAAGCGCTTTCAGGCTTTCGTTGACAGACAGTCCTTTTCCCAGTAACACAGCTCCTTCTGCCGAGATGCGGTTGTTCCTGTAGTTTGAAATGAACATGACATTTT
>JZLH01S0431046.1:2022-13276 GCA_001188425.1 Eucidaris tribuloides
GACGTACATCGTGATCAGAAAGTCAAAAAGCTGACTAAGCTAGTGCGTTTCTTTCCCAACTATTCTTGTTAAATTCCCTCTTCAACGAGATGCTAGTCATTTTTCCTTTTAGAAGCAGTTCTTGTCATGTTGTTGCTATGGCAACAGGAACGATGTGACATGAAGCTAATAAAATTATCAAAAAATGCGGATAGTCGTGTTATGAACCTTTAAAGGCATCGTATAACACTGTTTTCAGCTTTAAAAATCTGAGCTGCATGATTCTCCATGCTACCAGTGTCTCTGACATGGTCTAAAAATGAAGCCCTGAAAAAATTGCAGTTTAAAACGATCATTAAGTGCTTTAAAAAAGTAAAAATCATTGAGAGACCATTCCAGCTTTCCCCCATTCTAGGGTGTTTATTTGTCCATTCAAACACTGTCAGATATGTCAGTTAGCAAAGTTCAGCAATTTTTAAACGGGTCTTCCACAGTGTTATATAGTGTCTTTAGTGATTATTTTTTCCTAAATTTACATCATATTTTCATAATTTTTCCTGAGAATATCATTATTTTTCTCAAAATTCAGCCGTTTCCATAGCAACTGTCATTGTTGTGAGGTAACTATGACATCAGATAATGGGAATTTTTACATCAATCGAAGAAATGTGTTTAAATTGATATATTTTGCCATTTACATCTTGTTTTTATGATGTTTAATGAGAAATACACTTTGTGTTAAAGAAAATATTTCGTTACCATGGCAACGGGTGAAGACGTCATTTAGAAAAATGGCAACAAGTGGATTCGTGTTCAGCACCCCCAAAATAGGGGAAATAGCACAAAAAATCAAATCTACAGAAAATTTTAAGAACATTACAACTCGCCGTCTACTAGATTATTTATATCACATTCAAAAGCAACCTAACCAAAACTGTATTTTCAAATTGAGTGTATTGTTTGTAATTGTCTGAATATCTAGGGTTTATGAAGCCCTATTTGAAATTCTCTTGTTATACACGTTTGTAATTTTTCATATTTTATGAAATCAGAGGAAACCAGAGTCATTTTATAGTATTGATTAAATAATGGTTAGGCCTATGAGTATGACCTATAATACAGAATTCAATTTCATTTGCTTTCTATATTTGGAGCATGACAATATGACATCATAATGAAATGTATTGTTGGAGTTAATAGTGTTTGATGTATTGGTTGGCCTACTTTTATCATTTCTATACCTTTATGTCTATATTGACTTTATCGAACAATAGACACGTAAACTGGAAAGGAATAGTATGAGAATATTTTGAATAGTTTTATCTAGGAATTTATGTGGGAAAATATTGACATTCTTTGGTTGAGTGGTCAGTGTCACCTAATATTTGATTCTAGTTCCGACATTACCCAGGTCTCCAAACTGAAAAAAAATTAAAAATCAGTGACAAAAAGACACATTTTGTTTTTTTCAGAGGCAGTTTGCATTTACACAATGATTTGTTGTCTCAAGCTAGGCTCTTAACCTTGATCTGTAAGACTGAATTTGACCTTTTTTTCAAATCAAATACTGATTAATATGGAGAGTTTTATGCCCAGGTTTCTTTTTAGCTACAAATACTCAAATTTCAATGAAGTGCCTCTGCTTTAAATGGAACAGGCAGAAAAAAAATCATAAGATTGACCTAATGACTAGCTTTGTGAAAAAAAAAACTTCAGGGATGTTTCTTGATGTTTCTTGCTCACATTTTCAGTGAGTAACAACATCACATACATTTGCTGTAAAATTGTAAAATTATCCTACATTGTCAACTCCCATTGGATGAAATCACTCTTGCATGGAAATTCAGATTACTGTGTAAAATTATGTAATTACATTACATGTAGGCCTACACGTACATGTACCTGCTAACTTATTGACAATAGTTCATTTTGAGATGCAAAAGTCAATATTGTTTGTTTATTTGTTTCATTATCCACCCCAAAGGATTGGAAAAAAGTTAGATTGGGCTGTGTTGTTTCTAATATGGTTATACATAGCAACAAGCTTGGTTTTCACTTCCCACTCAACCCTAATGGTCCAACTCCTTGGAATTTCAGATAGTCATGTAAAATAAAATTATCTGTTAACTAACTTCTAGCAGTTTGACTTTGAATTGAGAGGCTAAAATATGTGCATTAATTGTTGATAATTCTTTATCCACCTGAAAAAGGGGAAAATACAGTGAGCAGTGCTGTTTCTAATCTTACACCTATCATTTTCACTTCTCATTCCGTAGAACCCCAATGCCCCGCCCCCTCTTTCTTTAGACATCCCCTCCGCCTGAATGGTAACCTGTCACTAGGGTCTATTCACACTAATACCCTCATTATGAGTTATGACCTAGAGGTCACCTGAGTCAACATTGGTATGAAAGGAGTCTTGTCTCATGTCACATGACCTTTGATACTAATAACCACTCAATAAATCTTTTCAAAATTGGCCTCAAACTTTTTTTTCTTTGCTTTTCAATATTTTGTTTTTCTCCCAGGAGTTATGGGATTTTCTGTCTTCAAAGGCACTCCCTCTTTGTTTAAAGGGATGTATCACACTTATTGTATTAGGTTTAAGTTCTTTCTTTCATTCTGTTAGTCTTGAAGTGTTAGCTTGGCTTTGAAGGTATTAGTTGAATTGTAATGGGTTGGTGATTAAAAGCATGATTTAAGTCATGATAAGTAGATTTATTGATTTAAATCATGATTTGAATTGTGACTTAAATCACCCTTTCTCCCAAAATAAAACAATAATTGCCTAACCCTGTGTCACACACACACACACACACACACACACACACACACACACACACACACACACACACACACACACACACACACACACACACACACACACACACACACACACACACACACACACACACACACACACACACACACACACACACACACACACACACACACACACACACACACAGAGTAATGAGTTGTTGACATCCTTGAACTGTCAAAGATCAGTTCAGGCATGGAGGTCTCTCTTCTACCTCCATGGTTCAGGATATTGACACCCAGCTTCAACATTCCAGTAACATTGCTGGTTTGTTTGTATGGTATGCGTCTTCAGCTTTTTGCGTAGTTCAATTAATCATTAATGTTGTGTATGGAATCTAATATTAATATCTAGAGATATGTAGGCTAAGTGGTTGCTTTTAAAAAGTCATTCATAAGACTCTGTTCGATATTTTGGTATTAGTTTGCAGGACTACTGTATTTATGTGGCAATTCAACTTTGATAATGCCATTCAGTAAATTTCAAAGAAGAAAATAAAATTTTGGCAAATCACCCATGACTAACACCATCTCTCTCTCTAGTCTGTGTGTGCAGCCATGGAAGTGGAAATCCTCTAGATTCTTAGGACTTACATGTAACGCCTGAAGAAACCTGTTAATAATTAATGATTGGTCAGAGAAATCAACAATACATTTTCCGGTCAATAAATACTTGGGGACAGTGGTAGAGTTCCCTGAACCAGGGACATACATGCATGTACAGTGTGAAGTCACTGCTACATGTACATAACTTTCTTTCCTTATTGGGCAATCCTCTGTTGGGTAGCTGACTCACTCATGAATAATTCATAAAGGATCAGAAGTTTAAGCCAATGGCATTACATGGTATCTGACTTCATGACTATTGATGCATGGGCAGTTAATAACTTGCTGCTGAATTATTCATAAGATCCTGGAGGTGGACTTCTGTCAATAATAAATAGCCTCAGGGGATGTTCACAACGAGTTACATACCTGTGACTTGGTTTTCTCATGTTTTAGATTGGGATAGATTTCTTATTTTATTGTCAGATATTTTTATGAAGTGTGTATCTTTCTGCAACCTCTTCTGATGCATATTGGTAATAATTCAATATGTATTCCAAGATTTACTTATTAATCGTCTTAAATTCACAGTTATTGTTTATTGATAAAATTGCATGTGAAAATGCTTAAGCTGACATGATACTGTAGATATATTTCTTGTGATTATAGCACTTGATAATGTATGTTTATTATTAGTCATTTCCCAAAACTTCCACAAAAAAATTCCCAACCCAAGTTTGTAGGCTATCAGTTATTTTCTATTGAAGTAAACTTGTGTACAAAGTACCTACCAGTTATATTTTATGAGTTATCTGTAGCTCTCAATCTCTTGACCTTTTTAATGAGTTTTTGAATAGAGATAATTTCTAAAAACATATTCCCTTGAAGGAAAAAAGTCTGTGCAAATTAAAATGCATTTATAACAGGACATAATAAGCACTGCATGTGTTATTTAATTGACCATTTTATCCCTTTTACCTTGATGTTATGTAACTTGGTCATGGAGTTTGAGCTTTGAAGGATTTTTATTCAGCAACCGCTTCTTTGATCATGGTCCGTATCATTAAACTTGAATAGACTTGAAAGTGAAAAAGAGGGATTATGTATTAGACTAGGGATTATTTGTTGAAAGAATTCTGCCAGGCAAGCAGCTTGGACAAAGGTTAGTGAACTTATACTGAACTTCAAATATGGTACTGTCTGTAGTAATACATGTAGATGAGGAAGTGTATGAAGTTGTTTACATTATGACTACCTTTGTACAAAAGTTGACAGAATCAAAGATACGGAATGTAGTCTCATTGCCAAACCTTGAATATGGTTTGCAGTTTTGTTCAACAGACTTAAGTTTTTGAAACTATTAGGCCTGTAATGTAACTAGATTTCTAATATTGTTGGTCATAAACTTCATTACTAATTATCATTTTTTTCAAAAGAGTGGAATTTTCACTTCTCATTCTCTGTATTGCGTAAAATGGATCAAAAACTAATTGATGTAGGTCTGAGATTGAAACTAATGCCAAACCAGTTCCCATGTGATAAGAGAATGTTGATACTTGTATTAAGGAAGAACAAACAACAGCTTTATTAATTATTAACCAATCTTGACATGAGTCACCTGTTTACCAGATTAATATGTCGTTGATATCACTGGAGTGTAGGATCTCAGCAGGAAGATTGATAAACCATTTGGTAGGTGGGACTTGCTGATATCTAATACTTTTATTTTAGCAATAGGTATTTGCAAAAGATATTTGGACAATTCTCTAAAGGATTGAAAGATTGCACAATGTGCAAATGTTCACATTGAAGATTGAATGTACTGTGAAATATAATCCTGAACAAAGAAAATTTGAAATATCGTATTCCTCTTTGACTTCATGTACATGTGTACTATGATGTCAAGTTAAACATAAAAACATAGTTCTTGCAAAATTGCATTTTGTTTTTCATTTTCTTTGGCAATTTTTATGATTTTATTCCTGTTTACATAACATGGAAAACTTCCAGCCTTTCTACATGTACCCTCACATCTGAATGACCACCAACTTTGATACCAGTAGGATCTATGGTGATAAAAATTACCAGGCATACAAAAAAGGAAGTTGTTGCAATATTGTGTCTTGCCTTTCCTCTCTGGTGTAAGGCCCAGTGTTATGTTGCAACATGAATGATGTATGTTAGAGAGGGCCAGGGTCATTGCACCCAGGTATTATTGCTGGGTTCCATGCTACTACATGTCACTATTTATTTGAAAAGTGTCACAAGACACTAGATACCTTCCTGAGCCAGAGTGAATTACAGCCCTGGGGTGAAAAGGAAACATGAGTCAATATGTGTGTGTGTGTGTGTGTGTGTGTGTGTGTGTGTGTGTGTGTCTGTGTCTGTGTGTCTGTGTGTCAGTGTGTGTGTGTCTGTGTGTCAGTGTGTGTGTGTGTGTGTGTGTGTGCATGTGTGTGTGTGTGTGTGTGTGTGTGTATATATATATGTGTATATATGTATGTATGTGTATAGGTGTGTGTCATAATGAAAACTTCCGCTCCTTAGCGTCGTGTGTATACTCACACACTCGCTATAACACGGGAAACGCATGTAAAATCGGGTACATTTTTGCAAGAAATTGTTCATATCTTTGTGTTGTGTGGGTATTTCCCAAAAGGGCACGCGGATTTTGAAAGTTTATTTTATTATCTTTTGAATGGTATACATTTTATTCAATTAAAATAAAAATCCAGTGATCATTTTTTCTTCAAAGATGTCTAGTCTGGGCAATGTGTCTATGGGAAATGTCAAAAATCGTGGATATTTTGCTGACATTGAACTCTTTGTTTGCATCTGGCGGGCGATTCATAGTTCACTTTACAAAAAGGCAGACGGCCTTTGAAAGCTTATTTCATTATCTTTCGAATGGTATACATTTTATTCAATTAAAGATTTAAACTAAAAATCCAGTGATCATTTTTTTCTTAAAGTTTTAGTGCAAATCACGAAAAGCTGACAAAATTGCATGAATTACGTCACTAAGGTCACGTGTTCGTGCACTTGTCCGCACACAAACTCTATGCAGTGCGAAGCGGGTCACTCAGCCGTATCGTGCTAAACAAACAAACCGGGACACACACACACTGTTCGCTAAATGAGCGTTTTGCCTAGAAAGTAATCATAATGTTGTGATTGTGTGTATGTGTGTGTGTGTGTATGTGTGTGTGTATGTGTGTGTGTATGTGTGTGTATGTGTGTATGTGTGTATGTGTGTGTGTATGTGTGTGTGTGTGTGTGAGTCTGTGTGTGTGTGTGTGTGTGTGTGTGTGTGTATGTGTGTGTGTGTGTTCCTATTTGACTGCTTACATTAGCCTTGGTGTAATCAAACTGTGATTATTGTTAGAGGAGTTTTCATTTCAATGAATAATGAAAATGTGATTACTGCAACAGTGATCACATTACAGGCCTGAAACTATTACTACCTGTCTCTCGGGTATTCTTTCAGTTAAATTATGATTTAAAATTTCTCTAGTGTGAAAAGGAATCGTTGAGTGCATAAATATACAGGGCAGTGGAATTTTGCAATTGTCTTGCCATTTTTTATGTAAAAAATACTTACATCACCAGGAAAGTGATGTATGTTGAATTTTTTGAATAAATCTGTAAAATTTGGTTAATTTCATGTCATAGCTGGTATTTCAATTTCCCTCCATTTTATTGGAGACTGATAGCTCCACCTCATAATGTAATGTTATGTTTAGCAATACACTTTTTTATCACTTTCCAGGTACACATATCATACATGCAAGGGTGTGCATACAAATCTGGTTGCCATCGACAAATACATTTGTTCATTCATGCATTGTTGTAAACATGTTCAGTACATCATTTCACTTTAATTCTCTGCTTCTTAACCCATTCAAGATGAGTAGATTTGGCTATTACGCATATTTCCCATAGACCCAGCTAAAATATCTTCTGACTACTACCATGGACCATGCTAGTAAATGTACAGAGTGGGGTAGATTTCTGTATGTGGCGAGAGTCGAAATCTTACATGTTCAGTCATCAAGTTTCCCCTGCTTCTTCAGACCATGACAAATGGGAAATTTGACACTGTCAGACTTATAGAAGGCTTACTACAAGGTCATTTAAGTTCACTTTCTACTATTAACTGGATTAAAGCTACAATTATTACCTGTAGATTATCTTTCTTTGTTGAAACATATAGATATGTTTGGTACAATTGCACTGCACCAGTCATCGTTAACCCCCCCCCCCCCACACACACACACACACACACACATACACACAAGAATGAGAAGGACATTATCAATTCTTATTAATTTTTACACATATTTCATCACAATTTATTTTTTTTAATTTGTTTAGTAACAAATGTTAAAACAAATGAATGTTATACATGTAATTCAGGTACTGTCTTTTCTATGCTGTACAGTGCTCTCGAGTAAAGGTATGATTTTTTTTTTGGGGGGGGGAGGCTCATCTTATTTATTGAAATTTAACCAAAACTTAATGGATATGAGAATAAATAAATGATTAGTAAATTAAATAGATGATAGGTAAATTAAATAAGGAAATAAAGAAAAACAAATAAATGATTAAATATATGATGAATAAATAATGAATAAAATATTAATAATAAAAACAAAATTTTCTAAATAAAGAGTAAATGTAGCTTCTACAGCTGTTGTGTAAATATATATGGTACACAGTTATTCTGTAATTGTAGAGGATATGAATGACAGTCTCATATGAAAAAAAAACAAGTTTGCATATCTTTGTCCATACTGTATACTGAATTATATACTGTGACATGTATCATTCATATATGTAGACCAACATTTAAAGGTGATGACAGCTCTATGTAGATAGACAGGAAATAATCAATATCAGGGGAGAAATGTCTGGGTCAAATATTTCACCTGACACAAATGAATAATTCAAATAGCATGCATGGTTGATTACATTTTGGTGCCAAGCATACTACACTACAACTGGTATATTTATGTACATCACACAGTTCTTCAATCAAACTCCACATGCCCCAATTCCTATTCTAGTGGGGGAGTCCACTGGCGGATAGCTCCCCCATTGTTTTGGTACGTAACGCTCCCTGACTCACTCCGCCAGACCACTCACAACCAATAACACAATGACCAGGAACAGAGCAACGCTTCTCTTTTTTGTTAGGACCGTGCTATTCATATTTACTCAGGCGTGTTGAGACACAGGGTTGAAGAACCAAGCTCACAGGGGTAAACAGCAGACACTTGTCACACTCACAGACGTGTTTGGTTAGGTTTTAATTTAGGAGTACAGAGGAATAGCGCTTACCCCAACCTGCACTCTAGTGCATTCACATCCATTGTCATAGTGAAGGAACGAGCAAGGCACACGGTCAGTCGTTTGTTTGAGAATCGGGGTCCATTCGTTCATAAAACGGTGGCGTGTGTGCGGGCAACAGGCTTCAATTCCCGGCAGCGTTTATTGAAAGCGACAAGCCGTGTAATTTTGGACACATTTGCATTTTGAAATTAACACTTGGGGATATAATTTGTGCTGTGTGTGTGTACATTGCAGCTGGAGTTGTGGATTTTGGTGGAATCTGGAGTGAAAAATGCAGAATAATTTATGCTAATTAAGTGAATTAGGCCATCATCTGGATTGCAACACATGCTGATCTTATCTTAAAGGATATATGGAGTAATACCCCTGGGTGCATGCCTTGCATTTTACAAAAATTTTAGCAGAGTTCAGCACCATCGATTGCGTGGGTAAGTAGAATAGAACTGAGTACCATAAATGATAAATCTAATGCTTTTGGTACTTGGTAGGGATCCTCCAAAAGACGCCATAAAGGTGTTTAAACTGGCTTTACACTATCTTACAATATGTGTAGGCCTATATTGATGGACACTAGTCACGTTTGCAATAACTTTGCATAATATATTTTGTCTGTTCGTTTGTTGGCAGTACATAGAACATAAATTGTAATGGTCTTCCATTAGCTAACCAGTACAGAACTTGATCACAGAATATTGTGAGAAACAAAAATATATTATTTAAACATTGACTACCAATGCGTGTGAAGAATTACATAGATTTGAAAAACAGGGTATTATTTTTAAAAATTGCACAATGTAGGCCCTACTATTTGCATTCTCAATTTGTATGTCAATTCATCTCATTGCCTTGGTTGTTATCAAAATTCTTTACACATACATGTATGGGAGAATAGTTATCCAAAATAAAATTATTTAAGAAAAATAATTTTGATCACTGTATTGTGTAGTATTTGTAGGCATTCCATCCAATATATTAGAATGTATCAAGATTTGTCCAATTTACTTTGAATTTTAGTGGTCTATTTTCAGAAGGAAACTGACTCATTGTGGGTGATAAAGAATTGAATTGAATGTTCGAATAAGTTGTGAATACATGTAACATAACACCCAGGGAAAAAATTAAATTTTTCTTTTCGGGGCTACTTTTCCTGTTTCAGTGCTTTCAAAATATTCTTTTGTATTGAACGCTATGGCAATTAATGGGGGCTCTTTTGCACATTTCCGGGGCTCTTTTGGCCATTTTGGGGGCGAAATCACCCCGAGCCCCTGTGTATTTTTTTCCCTGATAACACCTGCCCACTTTGTCCTGTAGAAATGTTCAGTCAGACCGCAGCACGTCCAAAATCCTTCGAAAAGAGAGAGAGATAATTCTGGGGGGGGGGTGGGGCGGCGGGGAATGAGTATACCTGTAGCACCAATAACAAAATCCTGAAACCTGGGCGGGCAGGCGGGGGGGGGGGATGCAGGATGAGTGTACACTTTCATACCACCAACCTTGGAGTTAGGGTGTGCAACCCCCCCCCCCCCACCAACCCAACCGATAGTTTCTTGCTTTAATCTATGTTTTTTTTTATGGCCCAAGGCTAAAATGAAAACATTAGATAAAAAATAATTGTAAAATAAAAAATTTTGGAAGCTAGGTTATTGATCAAACTGATTGAAAAAATAGTTGATACTGTTAATTATAGATCTTCAAAATTTAGCAAATTATATTAATCACGTCTTCAAACTACTCGTGCATGAAAGTATAAATTACAATAAATTATGTTGTAACCAGTTACACGTACACCCACGAAAGTTTGTAGCCCTACCCGGTCTTACACGAGTCAGAGTATGTGGGACTAATTAAAATTCTTCAATAATACGAAAATAAAAAGAAAAAACTACATTTCGTTTTATGTTGTGTGGACGTGTGTGAACTTACAGTCAAAGTACAGAATTATTTGTTTTCTGCCACTCGATATGGTAAAAACGTAATATAAAAGAAAACAAACGTTCACGAATGCGAGAAAAGCCTCTGGACTCGCTCGCGACCACCACAACAAAGTTCGTTCACCTTGCGTCATGCAGCTGTATATCAGCCGGCGCAAGGATCGTGCGCGGTTTTTGCGTGAAATTCGTATGCATTTCGATCCCGAAAATTATGTTGATGTTATTTTCTATATCCGTGAACCTGACCCGTTTCGAAAAAATTATTGCCCATAAATTGAATTTTATATTTAAAGATTGCATAAGTCAAGCTTTCAGAAAATACAATTTCTCTTGGCGTTCCACGCCGGTAATAGTAGTAAACGAAGCGCAGACAACACATCGTGCAAGAAAAAAAAATAAAGACATTTTGAACGGCAAATTACAGGATTTTTGTTCTGAGATAAATAGATTTTCCAGATATATCGTACAGAAAGAGCATTTCTCTCTCTTAATATGACATATTATTTGTTTCAGCAACACGAAAAACTGTAGCAGTTATCTTCGGTGAAACGGTGAGGTGTTTTTGCTCATTATGTATGCAATGAACACGTAGAACGTGCATACGCCGTACGGATAAATAATAGGAT
>JZLH01S0431046.1:26489-38358 GCA_001188425.1 Eucidaris tribuloides
GATTTTTATGTGTATTTTGAAAAAATAATTCGCTACTTTCCTATTGGGGAACCCAAAATTTTAAAACTGATTTGGAGATTTCAGACATTTCTGCACACATCTCGACAAAAAACTATTTTTTTCCTTTTATGAACGGGTCAGGTTCACGGAAAGAAAATTTAGTGACGAAACTAAGAGAGAAAACTGTTAAAAATCAGCCCTTCTCAAATGGCGCTATAAAAACGTCAATTTCACGAAAATATATTAACATTTCATATCGTTTGAAAGCAAATTTTGTGTAGATCGACTTACCAAAACATGGCTGCTCAACAACTGCGCATGCTCGAGAAAATAGAGTTGACGTCATCCCTTGCAAAATTCTCCGACGATATCCGAACTTTTCGTGTGAGGATGTTCTACACTTGGGCGGTAGAGGGCCGTACGATAAAACTCGGACAAAATGCTCATTAGCGAGCGTGCTGCGGTCTGACTGTTGCTTCTGAAGTTAGATGATTCACAGCTACATGTTCATTTGCTCATTGTGAGTACATGTAAATTGATGATACTAATTGTCATGTGGTACATTTAGGTCTTAGCATGGTTTTAGCCAAGATCCACCATCGTGTACATGTCCTCTTCCTTCATGTTCGGCTCACTGATACCTTCACACCATTGAGATAAAAAAGTTTCCTGAAATATGGCTGATTTTTGAGACAAATTGTTGGAGAGCCAGGAATTCAGTACAGCTAGCAGCTTTTCTAGTTTCCGCTTATAGAGTGTAACATGTATGTTGGCTACTCCCTGGGTATAACAGCCTCCCCCCCCCCAAAAAAAAGTCCAATCCTTGCCTAAACTGCCTACAGAGGGCTGCAATTTAAAGTGATAGGCTAACATTGTGGAGCTTCAATTTAAAAAAAATTGTCAAACTTTGATATCTGAGCTACATGGTAGTGTTCAAATGGACAAATAAACACCCTAGAATACAGAAGTTTGGAAAGTTATGCTGCCAATGGCAAGGTATGCATGAGTAAGCAATTGCTACTCCAGTGGATGATAAAATAGCCTAGATCTGCACACAGTATGGGAAGAAATGGGCAGGTGAATCCGGTCAATTTGAATGCTTGTACATTTTCACTTTTTTAAAGCACTTAATCATCATTTTGAAATACAATTTTTTCAGGACTTCATTTTTAGACCTTATCAAAGACACTTGGAGCATGGAGGATTATGTAGCTCACATTTTTTTTTAATTGTGGTAAATGTTAGCCAGTGGCTTTAAGGGTGCTATTCTTAACACTTTGAAGTTTGAGTAAGGCAAGTTCAGTCTGTAAGTTATTTTATAAGTAGATTTACAGGACTTCTATTTTAATTGATACTACACCGACTGCTGTTGGGTTTTTGCAATGAATTGAAAATGATCTTTGTAGGAAGGGCCTAGAAACATTTAGCATTTAATTTGACGATCGATCCTCAGTCACGGGCACGTGTGATCAAGATATAATGCATAAGATCTGAATAAATTGCATGGAAAAAATATAAGGCCAAGTTTCAAATGATCGTAAATGTTTTCTTGTGGTAAATTGGAAGGTGATTTGGTTAACACACTATAGAATAAATGGACAAAGATTTGCAAATTTTCTGCCGTAAATAGTCGAGACATTTTTGTATCTTCCTCAGTTGGTGGTGGGTGAAGTAAGTGAATAAATCTTGGAACATATACTCATTTTGAGTATAATTTATCTGTAGTTATACCATGGAACTTCCGCAGTGATCATTATTGGTTAGAAATTTGCCAGACAAGATCATAAAATCAGTCGTCGTCTTCCCTTTGTAGTCAAATGGGGGTAATTAAGAAAGAGTACTTACACGCACATATAAGGCAAGTAGCCAGGTAGGTAAACTCTGACATTTCCGTGTCGTCGCTCGTTAATTTACAGTCCATTACTTAATTAGTCATCTAATTGATGTAATGAGTCACATTATGCAAATTTGCTTTCAGGCATGGATTTTAGAAGATTTCCGAAACTACAGTGTTCAATGCTGTACTTGCAAGTGTGTGTGTGAGTGTGTGTGTTACTGTTTGAGTGTGTGTGTGTTCAGTGGTGTGTGTTTGAAATTTGTACATATACATGTAAGTGTATGTTTGTGTTTGTACCTTGTGTGTGTTGGTGTACACTGTGTGGGTGTGTTTTGTCTGTGTGTACACATTGTATGTTTGTGCAGTGTTTGTAACTAGTGTCTGTGTGTTTGTGTGTTTGTGTGTGTGTGTGTGTGTTTGTGTGTTTGTGTGTAGGCCTATCTGTGTGTGTATGTGTACATGTATGTGCGTGTATAGGTGTGTGTGTGTGTGTGTGCGTATGTTAATGCCATCAATCGCGGACGAAAGTCTGACACTCCACTATCAGACCGCAGACGATGTCTGAATCGAGGATGGTCCATAACCTAGTGCAAACGATTGCAAATTTAAAAAGCAATCGTTTGAGGGCATTATCATTTTTTTTTTTTACTGTGCACAAAAATCGTCCTCGGTTGCCTGTTAAAAATCAAACATAAAATTTTATACACATGGGTGTCCCCGGTTGGAACCGAGTGTGTCCGCGGGTGACTGTCGAATATCACACACAAACGTCCTCATTTGCATATTATTAATCAATTAATAATTACGTCCTCGATTGATAACAAAAACATGAATGTGTGTGTGTGTATGTGTGTGTGTGAGCACGGATCGTACTAGGATCCATGGTGTGAGTGCAGTGAGCAAAGTCATGCATAGACTTCCGGAAAACTTGTATTCTAAATGTCCTGACACACACCAGAGAGATATTATCGGTAATGTGTTTTCTGTCTATGGGCTTAATGCATGATCTGTGCCATCCCTAATGTGTTTGTGTATAAATCAGTGTGTTTGCCATCTCTCTATTTGTTCAATGAATTATTGACAGCTTCCGCCTGCTATCTGTTTTGGGGGGTTTGATAGAAGATCTCAGATAAATATGCTGGGGCAATTATTCAGTCCTGGGTTTCCAGATGATTCCCTTTGTTGTTCCAAGGTGCAGGGACCTTGTCGAATCAACGTTGTCAAATCAACGTCATAGTAACAGCCTAGACCTGAACTTTAATCATACATGTCTAGTCATCAGTGTAAAGAAAGACATTGACTTTGGGTCAAACCAATGCAACCATGATCGCTGCTCTTTTGGTGGTCAGTACTGGTGAGTCAGTAATGGTCAGTAGTAAGACCCCAGTTACAGTGAAGGGCCGGCCTGGGACTGGCCTAAATTGGGGTACTACTAGAACCTGCATTTTCCTACATAATTTGAGTGGGCCCTGAATGAAGTTTCCTGTCGCATATTTTGTTTTGTTTTTTTCGTTGGGCTACATGTACGAGTAAACACTTTCCCTATCCACTTAAAGCCTCTGGCTAACATTTACCAAAGTTAATAAAATGTGAGCTACATAATCCTCCACCCTCCAAGTGTCTTTGACAAGGTCTAAAAATGAAGCCCTGAAAAAACTTGTAAAATGAGTATTTAGTGCTTTAAAAAAGTGAAAATCGTAAGTTTACCGGATTCACCTGCTCATTTCCTCCCATAGACTTGCCGTGTGTGGATCTAGGCTACTTTTTACTCGCCCCAAGTATTTAAATAATTGTTTATTCATTCATATCTTGCCAGTGGCAGCATAAATTTCCAAACTTTTGTATTCTAGGGTGTTTATTTGTCCATTCCAACACGACTGTGCATGTAGCTCAGATAGCAAAGTTTGACAATATTTTAAAATGAAGCTCCACAATGTTAGCCTATCACTTTAAGTTTGAAACTAATTTCTTTATTAGGTATACATTGCTGTATTCTTATCAGAGTAGAGGTTTAAAAGAAAGACAAACTTCCAGAAAACAAAACAGAAAATACAAACTATTCTAGATTTGTGTCTCTTAATCGCAACTCAATAGCAGAAAAGTAATGTGGGTCACGTGCAGGTAGGTGTTCAAAAATCTTTTATTTATTATTTTTTTTCTTTGACTGCTTCAGTCCTGCAAAGATGAATTCCGTCAAAAAGGATGAACAGCTATAAATTACAATTTATCCCAATCCTAGATAAATTTTCTCTTTATACCACCATTATTTGATTTAAAAGAAAAGGTGTCCTACTAACTGTGCAGGTCGTCATGAACTCTGCTTTGACTTGTGGCGCTATTACTTTCACTTCGTGCAACAGTATCAAAATTGTTACAATTAAGTGACTTTTTCCCCTTAAATTTGTTCTGGTTAGCCCCATTTTCACCTCTGCCCGATGTTTCTATAAATACGACATGTCACAGTTAAAAAAAAAGGGGAAAAAAAGAGATAGAGTCAGAACTCAAAATGGTTGGTGTCCTCTCTCAGTATAGTTTACAGTTTACAATTGATTAAATAACATGGCAAACACGAGCCGGGGTGATGGGACGACAATTTGCCGTAAAATTTGATTTACCGGTACAACCTCGGTCACACATTTTAAACTGTGCAAACGATGTACCCGTAGTCCGAGTAGTCCGATAGTGCATTTAGAAGTAAATTCCTGCACAAGGGACGAAAAAAATCAATATATCTCCAAGCGGAGATATCGGGTGATGGCTATCGTGCCCTGACGTGTGTGAGATATGTAGAGTTATTGAAACTTTCGGGAATTATCTCCGCTGCGTCCCTGTTTGCCGGCTGGTGGCTGGTTGACTACTTAAAGGAAATTGTGGTGTATTGATCGCGACCAGCCTGAAGCCTAAATATCAGAAAGTTCGCTAATTGTTTCCTTGCCCCCAGCAAAAATCTGTTGTCCTCCATTTCCGAACATCCTCGATGTTGTGTTGAAGTGTTTCGATGATCTGTTTTATAGAGCATAGAAGAGAAGATTGCAGCTAGGAAATACACTGGGGCAATGGGTGATAATAGCCCCCCAAATTAACAAAATATCCTCCTAAAATCACTTAATAGCCCTCAATTATCCTCATGGGATTCAATGTATAACATACTGGCATCACCAATTCAGGCTTGAAAGTAGCCCACAAAAATACAATTTTATTTCCTGCCCTGGAAGATTGTGTGGGGAAGGGGAGTCTGTTGGGATGAGCCTGAGGATGGGGGTACAAATAAGATGTATCACACAGCAATATGCAAGGTCATTCAGTACATTTTAACATTTATTTTATCAATAAATCAGACTTACAGTATATGAACTTTCCCAAAATACAATTTATGTGATATGTCTAAACCTGTGTATTACTCTGTGGAGCAAATCAATACCTGACATTTGGGTAACATTTGTTGTTGTTGTGATGTGTTTACAAACTTCTTTGATTTCTTCTAGTACGGTGTACTACCCATTCATTTTTTTCCACCATTGCTTGATATTGTGTCTGCAATAACACCCTTGCTTGCTATAAAATAATAGGCTAATCTTGTTTTAAAAACAGTTAACGATTTGTATTGTTCATGTACATGTATACAGGCCAGCCTCTTTTGTAAATCTCATAATCTTTGGGCTAATACAGTATACAGCCACACCCAGTGTAAAAACATAAAAACATAACTTTTTAGAGCTGCCAACTGTTATGATTTTATCATGATATAAAGAAGGCTTATGTTTTTATCTTTTAAAAATGAGAAAAAAAATCATTTTCCAAAAATTTTTTTTTGGTGAAAAAATTGATTAGCATATTGAATATTTAATTTCCCCGTTTTGAAAGGAATAAACAATTTTCCCTTCAAAATATGTTTTCTATTGTGCGTAAATGTTTTCTATAACTTTCAAAGGTTGGCATCTTGCTTTATACTGATTGGTCAAATGTCCATATATGGTCATGACAACATGAGGTCCCTTTGCCAGTTTATTGATGGCTGTCATGTATGGTCGAGCTCTAGTTGGCAAACCACAGATCATAATTCATCTTTGTCAACTGTTACTGTCCATTTTGGGTTTGATCATTCCAACTGGTCTCTGTCGATTTACGTGCGAGGGTGCATACATAGGTGTATGGGGATTCGTGATGGGGGGGGGGGAGAGACACGTTTCATAAGTATATTGTCAATGTCCGTAGTATGAACAAATCTATTTGGCTACGGAAAATCATGTCCACCTGGTACACCTCTTTCGATTAGTTTCACTAATCCATATTTGTAGACCACCCCCCCCCAAAAAAAAATAAATAAAAAACTTACAAAGGTCCATATTTTTTTCCACACATTTTTTTCGAGGGCCTTGTCACAATGACATTAAAAAAAAAATTGATCAGGTACATTTTAATCACATCTTGCTTGTATTTCATTTCAAAGATATAAAAAATTTTGCTCTCGACCCACCCAGGAAAAATTGTGGATACACCCCTGTGATGTCCCACTGATTGGGGAGTAAGGAGTGATCATATGTTGATATGGTGACACTAGTGTTCATATCTTCGATGTGTTAATAATCTTTAACGTTAACACAATTTACAGTGTCAATCATACAGTGCAACACCTATACTTGTACATGTGAAATATCAAATTTAAAACATTTGCAGAGTTAATAAAATATCAGCTGCTGAGGTACTACTTGTGTTTAGGGTGTGATCCATTTTTGAAAGAAAAAGATTAAAATGCTATGATATCATTACTTTTTCGTGACATATTAATGAAAAGAATCCACGAGCAGTTATTTTGCTGAGAAAAATATGTAAGTTCTCCAAATTTCAGATTTTGGGGAGTGGCAATGTGAGAAAAAACTTCCAACTTTATGAGAATATATTTCCTTACCATTCACCGCAATTCCTGGGGGGGGGGGGTGGTCATCCTACTTTTTGTTGGTTATGTGTGTCAAGATTCCATCAAAGAATTTCTATGTCGATATAAATAGAATGCATAACTCCCTAACTTTGTAAAGTGAAATACATTCCAATGCACTATAAAACCACATTCCTTCGAGATATGTCCTCATTTTCTGGCAGAAACAAAAGAAACCAACAGAACGCGTGACCCGAGAGGCAGTTTTCTGCGGCTATAGTTGTATCTTTTAATCCTGTCTGAGCGCGCCCATTATTGGCAAAAATCAGCGGGGATTTTTCGCTTGCATTATGATTTCCCCGATGGGGGCGTGTTTCGTAAATAGGATATCATGTTTCGTAAATAGGTTATCATTCCAAGTCCGCTTGCCGGATTAAAATCGGGGATGCGTTCTAAATTCCGTAATTCCCTGTTCAATGTGGTATCAGGTTTTTTCCGGTCGGCGAATCTGATGGATTAGTGGCAGTGGTGGACAGAGGTGTAATAGATTAACATGATTTTCAGTAGCAGGGTAGGTGAGTATGTACGAAAGACATCAACAATATAATCAATGAAATATGGCCCCCCCCCCCAAAAAAAACAACAAAACAAAACAAAACAAAAAACAAACACACACACACACACACACACACACACACACCAACACACACACACACACACACACACACACACCACACCCACACCCACACCCACACACACACAAGAAAATTGAAAATATTTTACTTTTTTGGTTAAATTATTGTGTTAAGTCAGCATCAATATTTGTGAGTACATTTAGTTTTCCTGATGATTTTTATGGTGAAGACATCCATTTACAGGGAAACCCCGTTATACGAGGTGTCGGACTGCGATTTTACCTCGTTGTAACGCGTACACTGTTGAAACGTACAACATAATGCTAACACACAAAATTATAACATGCTATGGGACTAGCGGCATTAAACCATCTGTTTACTGCTTTTCCTACTTGTTCTGCACCAAAACTATGAACAGACAGATGATTATTTTATTTATATACTCATCCAAAGTAATTAAAGGAAACTAGATCTCGAAAAGAGAGCCAGTAACCTTCACGCTCGGTAACTTGCCGTCGAGTACTGTGTAGTGGTAACGGGAGGCAGGTTTGTGTGACAGGCAAATTACTGTGCAGTTGTGTGTTACACCACACACACTTGCAGATAAGTCAGGGACTTCATGCTCGTGCATGCAGAGCTTGAGTGCGATGCGCTCTGAAACGATTGGCCGTTTTTTTGCGTTGCAAAATTGAATTTGGTCCAGCGCACCATGCGACTTCATTTCCTCGTTTTAACCGGTGAATTTCTTATTTTTTCTTTGTTAATGGGTTGGAGAAATACCTGTGTTAAGCCGAAATCTCGCAATACGAGCTCGCTATAAACGGCACTTCTTTCTATTGAACAACACGTAAATGAAATATGCCGGACCGAGACAATCACCTCGTTAAAAGCGGTACCTCGCTATATCCGAGCTCGTTATAACGGGGTTTCCCTGTACAAGAAGCCTGGAACTTACAATACAAATTCTATGTTCTTTGAAATAACATTATCATATACTGTACTTAGAAATATTTAATTTGGGACAGAAAAAAAAAATTAAGGAATACTCTTGAATTAAAAATATATTGCAATTTGCTGAATAATTGGTGATCTATGGAGTTTGCGTGAAAAACTTCAACTTGTGTGAAAAACTTCAACTATAAAAATTTTGAGTTTGTGTACCCGCAAAAATACAGCCATAAAAATTAATTGGGATATAAATGAGGGCAGGAAAGACTGGTAGCTTCCATTTCAGTATAAGGTGTCATAGTGGAAGCGTGCATGTGGTGCACCTGACATTTTATATGTGAATGTATACACACACTCACGTACAGACACACAGATATGTACAGACACACAGATATGTACAGACATACAGATATACATGAACACAGGTACGACATACACTGACAGACACACACATGTACTGTACATTACACATACATTACACATACATACATACACACACATACACACACATACACATACACACTTAGACACACACACACACACACACACACACACATAAACACACATACATTCAGACACATACATGTACATACAACGTCCAATACAGACAAACACAGCCACTCAAGCAAATACACACATACATACACATACACACACACACACACACACACACATGTTCCATACACACACACACACACACACACACACACACACACACACACACACACACACACACACATGCACACACTACCACACACACACACACACACACACACACACACACACACACACACACACACACACACACACACACACACACACACACACACACACACACACACACACACACACACACACACACACACACATGCACACATACTTAACGTGTCATTGTGAAAATCATTGATGGGGGTATTAAAAACATTCATCATTTAATTTGATATCGGAAAAGAGTTGCAGAAGCAGCAGTCACTCGAGCAAATCGATTGGTTCGTTTTTGATCTAGGCATCAATTAGCAGAGTCACCGTTCATAATTAGGCAGAGAACTCGAGGGCACGTTTATCATCATTAATACTTCTCAAGCTGAAAATTGATTTTTATATTGCTCTCAGGCATGAAAGCCTGCCCGCAGCTGACGAATCACGCAATAGCCGTGGCTCGCACCTACTTCACGCTAAGGTGTAATTACACGAGACGAGTTAACGCTCTGCACGCAGATGCCGTTCGCTTGGACCTGGCATAAGAAGGAAGATGAAAAAAAAATCATGACGGAATCGTAATAAGATGAAGCTTAATTACATTTTAGCGAAAACGAGCGAAACGCAAGCCGTTCAGAAATGACATCCAATCGGGCGTGCAGACTAGCGGGGCACTGGAGCGTCAGAGCTAATATCGCAGACACGTGATAAGGTAGAAATGCAATTCGTATCGTGATAAACAGGTCGTTACTTTCCGTTTATTATAGTGAAACCATACGTGTACATGCATTTTCGGTGTATGTCTAACTCATCAAAGTGACGGTCGAGTCATTTAAAAATTGAAACCCATTGTGCGGATTTACGGTTGCTGTTGGGTTGCTGTTGGGACGTTAGAGGTGGCATGATAATTCTCAGGTTATTTTCAGCAATCACGTACGTTTAAGGCTCACAATTTATTTAGTTAGACGTCCTTGAAAATGATAGCAATTTGTCGGCTTAGATCACATAGCTTGTCACATCCTGGTGAGGTAATAAAGGGGGAAAGATAGTATTTTTATATTTTGATTTAAAAAAAGAAGAAGAGCAGGGGTGGGAGGGAAGTTTCCTGTACTTTTCAATTATAAATTTTCCTTCAATCTTTCCTAAAAATACATGTTTTTTTCAGTTATTTTCAGCTATTTTCAGTTGTAATTTGTGCAGTCTAGGTATTCATTTTCAACACTCAAATTCTGCATAAACTTACGACAATATGCTTTATGCATTTTACTGCAGAAAATCGTGAGTAGAACAACACTGCAGTTTATTTTGCTTTGGGATTTGAACAACCTCTCCACTTAGTATACCTGACTTGAGTTGGAACGTTAGTCTTATAATGGAGTCGTCTGTCATTTAAAACGTCCACGAAGAGTCTTATTGAACCATTGATTCCATTATCCCCTTACAACTCACCGCTCAATTTATTTTGACGACTAACAATACATGGTATACATGTATCTAGACACTCACATTTGTCTAAAATCCATTATATTTTTCTTGCCTCTTGATATACCTGTAATCTTAGAGTATCTACAAAATAGTACCCTCAGTCTACTACACTATCCAACACTTAACCAGTACAAGAAAAGCATTTTGTTTGTTCACTTTCTGAAAACCCATTGCTTCAGAACAACCACATATAAGACTTAAAATCTACTCCACCTGGGAAAGTTAGGTCATGTACATGTACAGTGTGTGTAACCTAAAAGTATTTTTGTTTTCTTAATTCTGATAGCTTATTTATCCAGACTACGGTAACCACAATTTATAGAACTTTACAACTGCAGTATGCATTCACTATTTCTAGCTTTAGTTTGTTAGCATGTTATGTATGTAATCAAGTGAAAGTATGATAGTATTATTCATTTTTCTATAAGTCCATTTGTCCAGCATAACCGCAAACAGGATTTTGCATCTACTTGCCTGTTGCGTGATAGTACCTTGTACATTGTGTTTTTATGTTGTAAATTGCTTTTCCCCCTCTACAGAGGGCCTGTTTGATAGATGTGACAGTCATAGAAACCCGTGTAATTTCCATTCAAGCGCCACTGAGCGTAGCTCATATTAAAGCTAAGCCCTCGGGGGCTAATATTTTGTTGAAATATTCATGGGTCTACATCTGAGTCGATAAAATGATAAATACAGTGTGGGTAAACATTACTTAAAATGACAGCTTTTCATTTGTGAAGCTGATCCCGAGCTCGTTTTGAAATTATGTGTAACTGCTGTAATGACAGAGTCAGTATAGGAAATTTTATCAAATGAATGGCAATCCCAATATCGCTTTTCTGCTGGAAAGCGAATTGAATTTTAATCGGTTCATTGCTGTAGGCTTTGTAAAGCTTAGTTTGAGTTTGTTGTTTTCAAATTAACTGATAAATGGCACAATCGAAATGGAGAATTTTATCAACGGAATGGTGATCCAATATCAAGTTTGCGCTGCATTGCAAAATTCAATTATAATCTTTCAGGATATCTCCTTGCTTCATGCATGTACAAGGAAGAAAAGTAAAAAAACGTCGGTCTCGCTGGTATGCGTATTCTGGAACGAGGATCGCCATTAAATATGAATTGATGAATTTTGCAATAAACAGTCGGACAAAAGACCTTCGCCAGCGATGCACTTGATACGTAACTCACTGACCACATGGGTCCGAATCCGTTTGACACCTGTGATGTGTGTGTATCGTATATGTTATCGTAGGCCATAACTAGTGCACCATTGTCTCTGCCGATTACGATCTGTATCGAGTGCGTGGGAGCATAATTGTACCGGATAGCTCAGGAATTGAGCGTGAAGCCCCTAATTCTTGATTATTATGAGGAAATCATCTGCAG
>JZLH01S0431080.1:12984-26392 GCA_001188425.1 Eucidaris tribuloides
CTAGTTTGGAGAGATTAGATTTAGGAGGAGAAGCCGTGGAGAGAATGTTAGTGATGTCTCGGCGTACTTCATCACCGTGCGCCTTGGTGAGTGCCGTGAGTGAGGGTTCGATGCTCTGAATGAAAACGGCTGGGTCAACCTTGGTGGGTGCGACCGCGAAGTTGAGGCCTAGAGAGAGAAGAGATTCTTCGTTATTAGTAAGGGAGCGGGAACTTAAGTTGACGACAGTCCTGGAACCTGAAAGAGAAAGGGGAGGGAAATGGCGGTTAGTGTCCTGAAGTTTGTCAAACTTGTTGACCTGCTTCTGCCTAGCTGCTTCAAACGCCTGGATGGCTGAGTTGCTAGACCACTTGTTGACCTTAGAAAATCTGCTTCACTGAGAGATCTGTGGAGAGAATCACGAATGTTAGTAAAGGCTGCATCAGCATCTGCAAGCTTGTGCCTGGTAGTGTAGATGCTGTCCCTAAGGAGAGAAATACTTGCCTGATGAAGAATGCTGGCGGACTTGCTGCTTCTCAATGGATTCCGAAGACGCAGTCCCTTTGGGATGATCTCGGTGTCTCGGCATCTCTTCAGAAAAGCTAGGTTGTTGACAAGTCTGGAACGCTGGGTAGAAACTAGCTCAAGTCTTCTTATCTTCTGGTGAACTTGCTCCCCGTAGAGCCCGATGATATAAGACTTAAATGTTTGCATGGCGAAATTCACAATTCGATGAGAGGTTTTCGATACAACCTTGTACGTTGTACTTTTTGGATAACCGGTATAATATCACATCACATGTTTTGGCAAAATAATTGCTCGACAACATCTATTCTTTCGTTTTGTACGCTATAACGAGAATATAGATAAAGCACCGACTTAAACTTTCAGCACTCTCCAATATTATTAATCGCATACAACTGGTTAAATATGTCAAATAATATTATAATGTTTCCCTTTAAATCGTCGTCGTCATGAGATTGTCATAATTGTGACTGTCCAATTGATTTTTTTGTGTGTGAAATTAGAGTTTAGGAAAACAGCAAATAGTAGATTACAAGAGTATACTCAAGTTAACACGAAGAAGAGCAGTAACCAGTTGCAAATATTTATGTTCGCATACAATAGAGTAAACGTCAGTGCATTAACGTCATTTTAACACTTTCCTTTGTTTTTCTTTAATTTTTCCTGTCATTGCTTCAATAATTTTTTTTTAATTGCTTTCTGACATCCAGTGTATTATTACCATCAATTATAAAAGAATGATAAAGGGTTGGTCTGATTGAGCAAAATCATCCTTTCCTGTCGTAGATTTCAAAGAGTATCCACAATTTAACATGTAGAAGAGCAGTCACCAGTAAAAGATATTTATTATAGTATACAATAAAGTAAACATCATCGCACTAAGGTCAATTTAATACTTTTTTCTGCTTTTCTCTGATTCTTCTTCCTTATCAGGGCGTCAGTATCATCACTTTTAATTGGATTATCATTGAAATATTACATTTTGAGGAACAAAAAGAAGTCACATGACCAGCACACACTGATATTTGCGTTGAGATAAAAACAAATCACGTTATGCCAGTTTTGACAAACTTTTTCTTGGTTTGCTGTTCTTTTCGGATAACCGGTATAATATAATACCACACATTTTGGCAAAAGAATTGTTTGGCAACATCTATTCTTTCGTTTTATACGTTATAACGAGAATATAGATAAAGCACCGACTTAAACTTTCACTACTCTCCAATATTATTAATCGCATACAACTGGTTAAATATGTCAAATAATATTATAATGTTTCCCTTTAAATCGTCGTCGTCATGAGATTGTCATAATTGTGACTGTCCAATTGATTTTTTGTGTGAAATTAGAGTTTAGGAAAACAGGAAATAGTAGATTACAAAAGTATACTAAAGTTAACACGAAGAAGAGCAGTAACCAGTTGCAAATATTTATGTTCGCATACAATAGAGTAAACGTCAGTACACTAACGTCATTTTAACACTTTCCTTTGTTTTTTTCTAATTTTTCTAATGCAAAACGCAGACAGGAAGATATGTCAATAATATGAAATAGTTATGTTCATAAGCAACCGAGTTTACATGTTGTCACTCGTCAATCTCATACGTTTTTGACAGGTTCCTATGTTTTTGCGTCTTCTGATTGTGATTCGTCTTGGGTATTAAGACATCTCGTGTGAGGTCTATAGGGAATGCGTTTAACTACTCTCAGTCTGATTTTATGTATGATAGTACCGTTGTTGAAATTACGGAGAAATAGATAAATGTTCACTGATTATATCATTGCTACAATAAAAAAAATCTCTGTTTATGTATTGTTTTCTCACGTCCATTGCATTGTTACCATTCATTATTAAAGAATGATAAAAAAGTTTGTCTACTTGTCCAAAATCATCCTTTCTTATCGTAGATGACAAAGTGTATACCCGATATAACACGTAGAAGAGCAGTCACCAGTAGCAAATATTTATATTAGCATAGAAAAGAGTAAACATCACTGAACTAATGTCAATGTAATACCTTTTTTCTAATTTTCTCTGATTCTTTCTCCTCATCAGTTGGTAAGTATCAAGTGTAAGAACCTTTTGACGATTAAAAAGAAATAAAATCACCAGCACACATATCTGCGTGGTGATAATAAAAGAAATCACCTAATGCCACTTCTAATCAACTTTGATTCGTTTGATGTTCTTTTTGGATGTCTGGAGTAATAATAATTCTCGTATACAAATGAGTGAACATCTCTCTTATGTTAATACTGTTTTAATCCGCTTCCTATAATTAGTTGTTCTCTTCGGCTTGTTAGCATTGTGATCGAACGTTAGACGTTAGATTCACGAAATAAATTGAAAAAATGGTTGTCAATAACACAATTTTATTACAAATAAAACTGATCGCAGCAAAATGAAATGCTTAAATCATAAAGACAAATATTGCTATTGGAAGATTTAGAAGGACATTCTTTTCTATTTATTCAGACTCAGTTATATTCGACATGCACTTGATAATACACTGCCTAATTCTGTTCCTTTATCATGAACTATTAATAGGTAGCATGGAAGATCTCTTCAATTTCTCTATTGAGTATAACTTTCCGAGAAATGAGCTCATTGAGCTTATTCTACAGAAAATTGGTGACCTCCCATTCCACGAGCAAGCCTGTGGAATGTTGAACGACTGGCTACAAAAAGAAGGGGCAACGCTAGGGCGCCTCCTAGGCGTCCTGCAATCTTTACAATTCGATCACGTGGCTGAAAAAGTAGCAGATGGTAGGTTATGAGTGATGTTATTAAAGGGGCTTTCACACTATGACGAATTGACGAAACGAACCGGGGACGAATTGAACAGTTCCGAATACGCATAAAATTCCGGCGAATTAATTCCGTATGGGTGAATCGAACGTACTGACAGCGAATCAAAACGAATTAAAAACGTCTTCATCACTATTTCATAACGTATAATTAACTTGCACACGACCATCTGTAATAGAACGAATAACGACCTTACGCGTACAGTCTGCAAATTCAAATCGATCGCATGGTGCCCGTTTGCATTTGCAAACACATTCTTTTTTAAATCGACTTCATATTTTTCCCATCATACGAGTTCTGGTATTCAATTTACCTCAGTATGCCAAAATCCAAGAAAGGCAAAAGGTTTTGATTTGTATATAGCCTACAATAACAGTGTAAAGATAAAATTGTAAGAGAAAACAGGAGCACCAAAATAATTCATGTAGTATAATTCCAGAAAAACAAATGACATAAAAAGCAACCTTGACCCCAATTTAACCCCTTGGGCTCGATGCTATATGGCACAGTTGTTCATTGAGAGACGACGCGATTTGCACTTCGCTGAATTTGAAGGGAATATAAACCCATGTTTTCTTATAAAATCATTTACAGAATACTTATTTTCTCATTCTATAGTGGTCAAAATGTGTAATTTTTGGGACAGACGCATGGAGCAATAAGACTCTACCTCTTATCCAGTGTTTGACCAAACTTTTTGTTATATTTTCTGGGCTTCTGTAGAAGCCCGTCGTCTCTGAGTGTGCAATGTACTGGGCTTCTGTGCAAGCCCGTCGTCCCCAAGGGGTTAATGTTCAGGGTGAGAAAAAGTAATAACCTAAAATTTTGCCAAAGTGTAAGTAATAATCAGTTTGTATTTTGGCAAACGTGTTGTATAAAAGTGATTTTACTGTTCTAAAATAATGAACTTAATTTCAAATTAATTTAATAGGGCTTTTTTTAAAGCAAGAACTTCGTTATGATCATTTATGTAATGGGATCTGGAGATTGGGTAAGGAAGGTAGAATTTGTACCGATGTATACTTAAACAGTATTGTAAAACTTCTGAGGAATGGACAAATTACTCTGATCAGGGGACTGTTGCATGAAACTTTAAATGGACGAAAACTCTGGTATTTTCAGCGGGAGAGTTTTTTTTCCTGTACGATATACAAATTACGATAACAACAGTTTTCATATATTGCCAGAGACATTTTACTGGTATACAAGTTGCAAGAAATGTACTCCATGATGGTAAAATGTGTAGTATTCTCACACAAACAAACACAGACACACGCAAACACTGTCGCACATACACAGACAGACATACAAACACATCCAGACACATGAAAGCACAGTCTAGCATTAGCTCACATGCATAGAAATGGTTGAGAAGTAAATCTATTTTTAATACACTACCAACGCACAATACGGTCGGAGAGAAAGGGCCCCACTTGGGGTCGATCAATGGAATTGTACTGGTGACTTGCGACTTACAGCTTCCGTCCTGTGGACGAACAAAACGTTCGCATTGCACTTTCCGAGCGTACGCGCTGCGCATGGGTTGTACGTTTGGCATACGTCGACAAAATTCATGCATACTTACAATTTTTCGACGTACGGAACGAACAACATTACAGGCCCGTAAACAGATTTTTTTGGGGGGGAGGTTCGAAAATCTGAGTAAACGGACCTTTTGCAAGGGAGCGAAGCGACCGAGCGGGGGAGAGGGTTTCCCAGAGCAGGGAAATTTTTGCATTTTGAGCCCCCCAAAACAGCGTTTTGATGCCTATTCTTTACAGGTATAACGGCGGTATGATTTTCTCCAAATAGCAAACGTAGAGGCATAATTACACCATATAGCTTGTCGTTTTCGGTGGATGGTGTACATGTGCCGGAGAACAGAACATAAGTCACTGAGATGAAGAAGACCTTAAATGTGACAAATAATTTAATTATACTTTACCGTTGTCCCACTCACTTGCGTACATGATAACGGTGGGGGGGTGGCGACGTGGAGGATCGACTTAAGCGACCGGAACGTAACCCCCCCCAAAATCCACCCCCCCCCCCCAAAAAAAAAAAATGTTTGTTTGCCTTTAAGTAACAAAACACAGGGGGGACGGTAGGTCGGGTCATATTTTTTTCTTCATTTTTTTAAAAAATAATTTTTGTTTTTCTTTTTTCGTAGGATTGGGATAGCCTTGGGGAGTGTCTGGTTCCCCTCCCAGGGTAAGAAAATAATCCATTTTCACCTTAAAAAATCTATATTTTTGGCTCCCTTTAGTGACAAATCAATCGAAATATTTCATCCATTTTCAATTCATTTTTTATGGCTAATTACACAAATATTATTTGCATTTTTACTTTAAGATATATAAAAGTACATACTTTCAATTAGCAAGATTATTATCATATCAGCGTATTAGGCGTAATTGGTTTTTTTTTTTGGGGGGGGGGTCACATTTTTATTTCTCACGATAACTAATTAATGCCTTAATCACATTTTATATTTAGACCTATATGCTGGAGAAGTAGCCAATTCGTATGTGAGGGATCACCCCCTATGCAGAACGTGACGTTTTTCTCACTTATACACCTACTAAAAAGTTGACAAATTGCAAAATTCTTAAAACATAATGCAAGCATATTTGTAAATAGCAACGCAAGGCACTACAAAACCATTAAACATACACAATATTCAATTTTGCGGCACACCTCGCGCGAAAAATTGCTAGCCTATATTGCAAGTTTTGCGCGCGTAGCGCTCCAAAAATTTTGACATTTTATTACCACGCCAATGAGAATATTGGGACAAACATATTGTTTTGCCCCCTCCCCCAAAAAACTGATAATTTGAAAATGTATATGTTTAAAAAGCAGCACAAGCACTGCAAAACTATATTGTATCATTCTATTACCACGCCAATGAAAATATTAGGGCAGACATATTGTACTGCTCCCCTCCCCCCCCCCAAAAAAAAAAAAAGCAAGCAACGTAAGGCACTACAAAACCATTAAACCCTCACAATGTTCTTGGGGTTTTTTTTCGCGCTTTTCGAGAAAAATAACATATGTATTACTGCAATTGTGCGTGCGAAGCGGGCCGAAGATTTAGACATTTTTTTTTACTTGTTCGCCCCCCCCCCCCATAAACAAACTGACAAATTGAAGCATTCTTAAAGTTGATATTCATAGGAAATAAAATTCAACAAATTTGGTTTACTTTATAATTTAATGAGTTATCTAAACATTTTATGCAGCTAACATGCCATGAAAGTGTGTCAGCTTCGGGTTTTATGAAAATAAAATTGCGATAAATTGACCCTCTCCCATCTCCGAAACCGGCTACAGGAAAGGGCCTTTTTGTGTGACGTCACACCCGGGTATACGCTATACGCAGCTCACGCGACGGACTGCGATAACGCATAAAGATCATAGAGTGTGTGTCAGCTCCATACTCTGAAAACGGCTTAATATTGTTTTAATTGTTAATGTTTGACATGCATTTGCCCTCTTCCGTGGTAAAACTATCCTGATGTCATTATTTATGTCATTATTGGCACGGAAATGGGGACAATCTCCGAAAAAATTGTGTTAAACTCACCCGTGTGCGCGAGAGCTGTAGGCCCCTATTCACTTGGAAATAGCTGAAAACAAACCCGCACAAACCCTGAACTTAGAAATTGTGTTCGAGAACTAAACTAACGTTACTTATTGTAGAATCATGTTCCGAGGTAGAATTTCCTCTGACATAAAAGAGTCTAAGTCAAACTGTGAGTGTAATTTAGATCTAACTACTTTTGTTTTGGCTTTGTTGAACTGCACGCAGATCTACATACCTTTGTCACGCGCAGGTAATGTAAATCCACCAGCTATTGTCCTGATAGAACCAGGCCCGCGCGTCCGGCCAAGCAGGCGGCGAGCTCATGCTGCAGCCGAGCAGCTAACTCCAGCTGCTAAAGAGCCTTATTACCGCTCCAACTGCATTACTCGCGTATGAATCGTATAACCCCAGCAGAATCGCCACGACTCATATTCCAGCTCGTCTGGAAATGATACGAATTTTACGGCAGACTAATTGGTCTATTTTTTTTTATTATATGATATTCGTAATGGTTTAATTAATATCAACTGCATTCTTCCATGGTGGAAAGAGGTAAAGTCTCCGTCTGATAATGTCAAAAGTGCAAATCGCCTGCCGACTCGGAACACTGACCTCCAAGAATAGCGCAATAAGTACAGCCGTAGTAACACCTTGGAGATCGGTCCCTCCCCCCCCCCCCTTTCAGCGTTTTTTCCTCCAAACAATGAATTTCGTAGAACATGTAGAATATTGAAGTTGGAAATAATGAGACGTAAATTGCAAACGATGAAGTATTAGGCCTATCTTTTATTTTCATAAGGGAGAATAACACACATAACAACTCCCTGGTTCAGGGTTGTCTTTCCAGCTAATACGCATAGAGCTACGTACCCGGAAGTTGCCCGCACGTCCACGAACCCGTCTCTTACGTCACAGCTAAAGGCAGTTTTCGGACAGCAAACGAGCAAATTAGGTCCCGAGGTTGGGGTGATGTTTTCACCCTAATTTCGCTTTTATGGAAGGGTTAATATTGCTTGAATGACATTCAAGTTCATTGTACGGCTTATGAGCTCTCCATTGATATGTATATCGTCATATTTATGGTTCTTCTATAAATGTCTCCTTTAAGATATAATGCAAGAATAGCGCAAAGCACTACAAAACCATTGAACTATTACACAATGTTTAATTTTAAGGCACGCCTTGCGCGAAAAATTACTAGCCTATTTTGTATAAATTTAGACAATATATTACTACGCCAATGAAAATATTGCCCCCCCCCCCCCATCCGAAAAATGGATTTTCTGTGACTTTTATTTTAGTTTTTTTTTCTTACCGAGCGGACCTTTGGTCGCCCGCGGGGGGTGGGGGTCGTTCGAACCCCGAACCCCCCCCCCCATGGTTACGGGCCTGAACAACGTACTGTTGCGTATTAAAACGAATAACAACGACGCCAAAACGATTCACAAACGAACTGTAGCGAATGCCAACGAATGTCAAAATGTTGCATACGCAATACCAATTTGTCATAGTGTGAAGGCCCCTTAACATGTATTGCGTGAATTCCGTAAATCGGATTGTACTGGTAAGATATTCTTTTTGTATAAATGTATCGAAAGCCGTCCAAGCATTCCTCTATTGTTCTCAAATGTCTCACCTAAGTTCCTTTTCAGTTTTGAAACATTTGTGGTTTCGCTGGGCCATTGAGATTACACCGATTGTCAAGCACTTCCTATAGTCGGTCGAGCAATGCCATTTAATTGTGATTTTCCGTGTCCCATCAGTGGTATCTTACAAATTCATGGTAATGATTATTCAAATATTACTAAACCCGTTAAATTGGGTTTGTTATCCTAAATCCATTTGTGCATTTTGGATAAAATTGATTAACCCGTTAAAGACTAGACACGTGATACCTCGTCGCGAGGTTCATGGGAAATTCATGTGAAAGCAAATCAAATCGTCAACGGGTTAATTATGAATGTTAATTGTAATATCGTGACCAAGTACATTTTGTCAGTGTAAAAATCTCCGTAGACTATCACCGTGTGCAAAACTAAATTACGTGGCTGGAATATTACTCCGTCACATCCTCGTTCACAATGTAGGGAGTGCTTGTCAACCTATAAAGTCACAATGCTTCAGTGAATCTGCAGACGTTATAATGGAGAACTGCGTGTACGGCTTTCGTTAAATTCATTCAAAAGAATACATTTTACCAGTACATTCCGATGCGTATAATGTAGAGCCACAGGCCTTTATAAATATTAATAACATATATGTAGAGACTGGTCTAGTGATTAACGTTGTTGTCTGTAAAATCGCTACCTTTTAGTATTGACGGTGATTCCTTCTTCTGCGAATGGGACTGAGAATTTGCTTCACTAATTAGTCGATGATCTCTTTAGTGCACAAATAAAAATTTGGAGAACATATATGTTTTCTCAGTAGGAACTTCATCTTAAGCAATTTGTAATGATATTGTTCAAAACGAATCTGAAGACAACGGAACTTTTTTTTTCTGGTACGTTATTTAGTCAATGCCCTACAGTCTACTAGTTTGCAAACAAGGATGTGATGAAGTGATATTCCAGCCACGTAATTTATTTTTGCAATTTGTAATCTAATGAAATAGACTTAGTCACGACATTGAAAATAACTGTCATAATTAATCAAATTTCTCGAAAACGCGCTTATCAATTTTGGAGAACAAACCTGAAATAGGATTTTTGTGATATTTTATAATCATCACTGGGAATTTGTAAAATACCAATGATGGGACAATGAAAAGTGACGATATTTTACCTTGCCCTACAGTCCATGTGGGCAGATGCAACATGTAAAACTCATAAAGCTGATACTATACAAGCTGATGATGATTATGATGATGATGATGATGATAATAATAATAATAATAATAATAATGATAATAATAATAATAGTAGTAGTAGTAATAATAATAATACTAATAATGTCTTATAAAACAGAGTAGCCTCTTCAGTGACAGCACTGTTCTCCCTTAGGGCCCTGTAACTATTATTAGCACAGTTTTCAACAGGTCCCTATTTTACTCCTTGGTGCGAAGCAGCAATGTGGATAAATCGCCTTGTTGTAGGACAAACATGAAATCGTCTCCCACGCGTGAAAGGCAGAGATCACTACACCATGGTACCTCTTGATCAATATTTTGATTCATAGTCCTAATATTCAAAGAATTTTTCATTTTTCCTCCCTTTCAATTTTTTACGTTAGTAATGCAACAGCAGCCGGGGTTCATAGACCCGTTTACCTACAAACAGGTCGATCAAAACGGGGGCGACATACCACTGGATGAGTACGGGGTAACGTTATCAATTCCACCAAAAGCTTTACCAGAAGACGATAATAAGCTAATAACGGTCCGTATCCTTGCTGAGGAAGAAGAATGGTCACTTCCACACCTGGAAAACGAAAGCCAATCAGCCGACGAGGAGATTTCTGTATGTCCCGTTGTTCAGTGCACTCCTTCTGGCCTGAAATTCCTGTCACCATTCCGACTCGATATTCCTCATTCTGCTAAAATAACTGATGCGGATACTGATGAAGTCAGAGCTGTATTATACATTCAGCAAGTGAATGATGAAGGTAACATACAGTTCTAAACCATGAAATCACTCTGTTTAGTAACATGTGAGCATTTTTCAATATTGCATTCAAATTTAAGCGATAAGCTATTTCCCTTTTACGTGTTCTTATAAATACATTTTCACTTCCCGGAAATGCAAGTTGGTTACTTCAGTTGTTATGTCCGGCCCGCAAGCCTCCGGCGGGCTATCATAAACTCCTCAAAAAAAGTTTGGAAATCTGACTTTGATTGAATATTTCTCCCTTCTTGTAATAGCTATTAAGACATGCTTGGTACCAGCAGAAAGATTATTTAATTTTCTTTAAATAAAACCCTACTTGTTATGATTATTTCAGCAGGGAAAAGGCAGTATTTAAAAATGTGGAAGAAAGTGTACATTGAAAAGCTGCAAAATGACCGGTGGTCATGAAGAGTCAATAGGGAACGTATTGTTTTGTCTGGAGTTATGTCTTTTGTTTTCAGCTGGTCAGGCGTGAATGTCAGTTTCAAAAGGAGCCCCTGCCACTTCATTTGTTTATGACTTTAATACCAGATATTTTGATTTCTGTTTTTTAAACGCTCATAAATGTTTCTTTTTTGTGTTTCTTTTCTTGCTTGCCTATGTGCACACGTTTGCTTGAATCCATGAGAGTGTTCGTGTTACAATGCACAATGACCAACAGACATAACATTGGAAAACTTACTCATCAACAGGGAAATAAGAAATTAGGCGACTTACCTACCGAACTTGGGTCATTTTGCGAAGCCTTTAATCTCAAAGTCATTTGTAGTGGCAGGAGCTCCTTTTTGAAATTGACATTCATGGCTGACCAGCTGAGAACAAAAGATATAACTCCTTACAAAGAACATGCTCTGTTTTGACTCGTTATGACCACCGGTCATTTTGCAGCTTTTCAATTTACACTTTATTCCACATTTTTAAATACTGCCTTTTCGCCAATAAAATAATCATAACGAATAGGGTATCATTTTATAGAAAATTAAATAATCTTTCTGATGGTATCAAGAATGGATTGATTACTGCTACGAAATGGGAGAAAAAATCCATCAAACTCAGATTTCCAAACTTTTTTTGAGGAGTTTATTATCAAGAGTAACCTATGTAAAAACAGTATGCATAATATTTGCATGTATTATGAAACAGGTCTATTTCTGAACCAAATTCAGCATGTCGCACATGGGCGTATCCACCAATGGGAAGGTCTTGTTTACACCGAGGCATATTCATCTATTGTTCCCACGTACTTCTGAACGAGTTTGACAGCACTTTATCACTCTATCACTTCTATGTTGGAAATTTGGCACATTTCCACGCACTGCAAAACCAGACTGGTTTTTGGAGTCAACTGCTTCGACGGCGACTATATGCATCGCGCAGTCAACAGGTTCCGTATGAGTACCTCCCTCCCCTCGCTCATTCCATGTCTGTTTTCTCCCATAAGCTTATACTTTTATTCACGGCCGTAACCAGTAATGGGGAGGGAGTGGATGTACGTGCTCCGCACAGAGCTTGTAATCTGAGACCACGTACATATACGTGGTCCGCATTCAAGTGGTGGTGGTAAGCGAGAAATTGGCAAGATTTCCAGGATTTCACATTTTCGTGTTCACAAAAAATAGGCCTATACCCTTTTCTAAAAATATCGAGTACATCGTCGACAAAAAGGACCCCTGTTTTAAAAAAAAATCGCGTACATTTATGTTCGCGAAAATACTTTCAAAATACACCCTTTTTCGCGAAAAAGTGAACGATTATGCGTACACATGGTCAATATGAGTGACACCACCGGGATTATGCCGTCGAAACAATTGAGTTCACTGATCAGCTTGATCGTGACAAAATACTGCGATAAAATACACAAGTAACTACACATGCATTACTTTGCATGCCAAACTGTTCTGACGTCATATATGACGTCACAAAGATAAATCGTATTTCGTCCATATCTCATGACTGGAGTCGAGTAACATCACCAAACTTGGTACACAGTAACTTCAGGTCAAAGGTCATCACTTGTTTTATTCATCAGCGCGAGTGTTTCGACGAACACGTACGCCACATCGAATTGTAATTAATGTTTGATACAGGATTAAAGTTGAAAAACAGCTTTGAACAAAGCAATGATATTCCATATAGATTGTGGCATTTTCTGTAGACTTAATCAGTGGAGCGGTTATGCGGATCACCAATTTGTCTTAGTGACGAATTAAAGGCAAGGTTCACCCTGACATCAAGTTGGTTTTAATAAAGGCAGAACAATGAGAGAAACATATTAATGAAAGTTTGGCGAAAATCCACCAAAGAATAACAGAGTTATTTTTAACATTTAAATTTGTGACGTCACATGCGAGCAGCTCCCCATATGTCATGTGATATAAATTCCATAAAATTGCCTTTTTCTCAGAAATTTGAAAGTGATTTTACCTGTGCATTCAATATATTATCAGAAACATTATTTCATACATGCTTCTATAAAAAAAAACATGCAGTTATTCTGAATCATTAAAAAATGGCAATTTATGGAATTTATATTACATGACATATTGAGAGCTGCTCGCATGTGACGTCACAAATTTGAAACTTTGAAACCTCATAACTCTGTTATTCTTTGGTGAATTTTCGCCAAACTTTCATTAATATGTTTCTCTTACTGTTCTGCTTTTATTAAATCCAACTTGATGTCAGGGTGAACCTTGCCTTTAACATCTTGTTTATTGTGGAATCATGCTAGATTTTTTTCGATTTAACACTTCATATAGGTCTAAATTACTATTTTACGTTTTAGGAAACCCTTCGATCACTCGCATGAAACTAACAACAAACGAAGTGCCAAGGTGTGTCATTCACCAAGATAGGGTGGAACTGTACGTCGATCACTTCTCAAGTTTTCTCGTAAAGTTGAAA
>JZLH01S0431080.1:26461-51839 GCA_001188425.1 Eucidaris tribuloides
TTAAAGAAGCCTAAAATCCGCATCGGATGCTTATCCTTCTTTCCGATGATAATGCCTTCAACACGAAAACCTGTCCTCGCAATTCAGCTATACCCCAACACAAAAGGAAGCAAAGAGGTAAATGGCCTGTTGCAGCTCGTAGATAAGTAACAGAAACTAAACATCTATCAAAAGGTTGGATTAGTTCATTTTATTCTTTCTTCATTTGTTGAAGAGTTCGCCAAGTAACGTGTTTGCGAAATACGGAAATTTGTAATTGTGAAAATCTCGTTTACAGATTTGCAAGCAAGCCTTAAAGATTTTAGGTAAATCTTGGGAAGCCAAAATTGAAAAACAAAATGACGGTGAGTGGAAGAGAGGAAGAAATATCAGTAAGCAACCCATGCGGCATGTGTGGGAAAAGTGTAAGGGCAAATTCAATGTTGTGTGAGCAATGTGGGAAATGGATTAATAAGAGATACACTATGATGAAGAGGGTGACCCCAAGAGATATCGGGATGGTAGGACAGGTGGAAAAGTTGTGTGACGAGGTGGAAAGAGTTTTCGTACTTGGGGCCAGGGGGAATGTGAGTGGAGGATGTAGGCAACTGTCACAGCGAGGGCAAGATTTAGATGGGTGAGGTTTAGGATACACGGAGGGATGAAAGTAATAGTTGATCGGAGTTGCGTGAGATTGCCGATATTGTATGGAAGTGAGACGTGTTCGAGTGAAAACGAGATCGGGATTCTGAGAAGAACTGAGAGAGCGATGATGAGCGCGATGTGTGGTGTAAAGCTGATACATAGGAAAAAGACTGAAGATTTGATGCACAGTAGCCTAGCCAGCTTTTTGGTGTGGGGGGGGGGGGAACTCTGCCACAAATCTGCATCTTATGGACATTTGTTGAAGAGGGATATTGATCACGTGAGAAGGTCGTTTGAGTTTCAGGTGGATGGTCAGAAGGGAAGCTGGCGACCAAACAAGACATGGAAGAAGCAAGTGGTGGAGGAGAGTATTAAGGATGATTGGGTGAAGCAGGAGGATGTATCAAATAGGGCGAAGTGGAGGGAGGGGGTAAAGGCAGTGTCTGTGAGTGCGAGTTAAATCCGGCCTCTCGTGTAATCGGGTACAAAACCGGATTTAAAATATGGACTACATTACTTCTACTGTAAAGGATTTAGTAGATATAATCCGCAAGGGAAACTAAAGTTCTTCGGCCGGAACTCGTGCAATCAGTGTACTCATGGGTCTTCTGAGGAAGATTAAAGTTTATGATATCAGAGGTCAAGCAATAACGGAAATATCTTTCAATCGATTTCAATCAAACTTGACAGTAATTTTCCGTTGATGATCTAAATTTATTGAAACGGAGGATTTATTACGTTCTCCTGGAAATTTAGCAGAAAATGTTTCATATTAAAAAGACTATTTAACATTGTGGAAGCCTCGTTGAAAACCGTCCACAGTTATGCTGTCGCCAGCAAAATATATGTCGATAAAGATTGGCACATGACTTATTGTCATTTGGACAATAATTCTACAGGTATGATTGAAAACTAGAACGGTTACTTTAATTTTCACTTTTTAAAAATACAGGGGTTCATTTTTAGACCTTATCAGAGACAAAAGTAGCATGAACGATTAATTACCTCAGACATTTTAAACTGAAAACATTGTTAAAGAATGCCAATTCTTCGGGTCTTTATTGCATTTCTTCCAGTTGAGACAGAAACATGAGAAGTTGTCTGAGTTACGACCACTTCATCAAGAGCTGGAGTTCATCGTTGAAAAGAATGATCTAAAGGTGCAATGTGAGGAAATTGATTCAGACAAACAGCTCGTGATTAAGGTATTTTTAATGCGTTACCTACCTAGTCTGTGTTACTAATTCAACTTCTCATTTGAGTAAAATTCATTGCAATAAAGCCACAAAAAAAAGCAATTCATCCTTCTGTATGCTGTGTACTTTTGTACAAGTTTCTTCTATTTCATTCATTTCTGACAGGTACTGAAAAAGAGAATTATATTGGATGAATTTTACAAAATATAGTCATACGACTTTTATTCCAAAACGTGATAGATCCATTTTAGAGTTATGCAGAAAAGTGACAAAGTCATAAAAAAGATAAGTGAAAAAAGAAATGAATGTACTGTAGATTGCTTAAGACTATATTGGCATACTGTAAAGATACGTGCATACTAATATTATAGGCTACAATTTCACACATACAGTAAAAGAAAATTGTTTTCTTCAGACTTTCAATCTAAAGTTATGGAATGAAACTCTCCATACACGAATGGATATTTTTGTTTCACAAACTGGTAAATATTCTATAAGTAAAACGTATTTTCACATGATCGAATGTTTAAGTTTCTAGAGTGTAGACAAGCCAGATGAATTCCTCAAATCAAATTGAGAATCGATGAATACTATAGTGCAAAAATGTGTTCAATTTTCCCAACTTAAATAGCACACACATACGCACACACGCACACACACACACACACACACACACACACACACACACACGCACACGCACACGCACGCACACGCACACACATACACACACACATACAACTATAAGTTAATTTTCATTTTGTTTTTAATATTTAAAATTAGTGTCTCTTGTTCAGAATTATGTTACGCAACAATTTTAAACCAAAAGAGCTCAAAGTTGAGCTTATTTACTGGTCATCTTACAACGAAATTTAAGTGAAGAATGTAGACTTGAATAAAAATGAGTAAAAAAAAAATGGAGAGAAAACCTGCATTAAAATGATACTGCGCTTCATCTTTGTATATTTTTGTAGACGATTTCTGAGAAAAGGCTTTTCAGCCGGTGCGCCAAGAACGTGGATATCCCACTTGATTTCACTACTCAGATGGAATGCGGAAAGACTCTCAGACTGAGTCTATGGCAGTCGGAAGAAGATAAAGAAGAGCTGGTGTTTACGGCAGACATAAAAGGTACTTTTACACGCTTAAAGATTTACAGTCGAGATAAAATATTGTCATCTTTTGATTTGATAGAAATAAAAAAAACATTGTTTTCCACAAAAAGTATCTTGATTGTTAAATAAAATGGGGCTCGGAAATTTGATCTGGTGACAGTTCCTCTTGTAACAGTATTTCTGTAGACAAATAGGGCTAGAGTTGTCACTGGGTTTCCAGTTCAGAATGGGTTGGGCTTAAGCTTGGGGAAGGGTTGAGGTTTATGGTTAGTATATGAAATAAACACCGAAGTAAATGTTACATACTCAAAAAAAACTCATTCAATTCATCCTTCGGTCTGTACATCAAATATAAACAATATATGTAATGAATTAACTCCCTCCCTCGTCTCTGGATTTTAAATATTTCAGAGAGACGCTGCTCCCTAGAGCCCTTGCGTGACGTAGAATACAATCTGCGGGCACAGTAATTTGTGATCATATTTGATCATATTTGGGAATTGGTCAGATATGCTCGTAATCAGGTCAAATTTGTCCTAGACTTTGATGAAATGTCGCATAAATCATGGTCGAATTAGGCCCCGTTTTAGAGTGTAAGCCCAAAAAGATCCCCTACCAGGTAAACTTTACCTCTTCTTGATCAGTTTACTTGAATTTGAACGTTACGGCTTCTACATGCAGACCATTGAAAATGTTTGTTTTTATTGTATGCATATAGCCGTGTAATTAAACTTGCAATGTCTAATAAATATGTATGTAAGACATTTCAAGGATTTTTAATCCACTTTGAGATTTTGTGAACGAAATGTGCTATAATATGACTTTTAACCAATGAGACTATGATTTTAAATTTCCATGAAAATTATATCCGGCATAAGGTCATAACTGACTCCCTCATACACGCAAAACACACAGACAGACGCAGACGCGGACTCGAACAGATGGATTTGCGTCATTAAATGGTTTCATACAATTATAAACTTATTCCACGATTACTGAAGTAAAATACAACAAGTGTTTTCGGGTATAATCTGCCCTAAGGCTAATTTTATGAAATCGAAAGGTCATAATATCTTTATGATTGAAATTTTCTTACAGACCCAAATAACAAGAATCGAGGACCATCTGCACAACGAAAGTAAGTACACTTTGGTTTAACCAAAAATATGGGCGTAAGAACGGCAAATGATCATAAACGCTGCACGACTTTATTTGTGATCAGTCGCATTTATAAATCCGTTAGAGGCCATTTCATTTGAATAAAATACACATAATCCATAGACTCCTGTCGAAATATCTTGTGTTTATACGAAAGTAAAAACTTCGTGAGCTTTCTGGAAATATACAACATGAACTACATTTTCATAGGACATTTTGCTAATATACAACCGAATGCAGCTACATAGTGTTTAGAGCGAGCAATTTAATTGGAAGCTTTGTCTGGATACCAAATGTTACGAAAAAAAAGTGCAAAAACACTTCCATTTTTCATGCTAAAATCTGATGAAATCGCATTATGTGGTGTGTTTTCAGCTGGACAACACAGCTTATCGTAAAATACAGGCCTCATTAAACTACGCACAAACACAGGAGCAGCTTCCTAACTTGAAGCGTGTGCCAACAGATTTTCAAGACAATCATACTGTAATATCACTGCTTCTGATAATTTACCTGAATTTGTTTATGTTGTGTGTTTTTCCCTTGTTTTTTTTTTTTAGATTCATTGCTGGCGGGATTGAGGAAGAGAAATTATATAAGATAGCAGAAGCTATTCCGACAGATGACAGTGTAATTAAGGGTCTGGGAATTAAACTTGAATTCAAGTACCAGCAAATCGATAGATATGTGCGCATGAATTACCTGGAAAACAGGGTAACATCGAAGGGCACTTGTGAAATGCTGTTTGACTGGATACAGTGGGTCGCACCAATTGAGCAAAATAAAAAGCTTCGAAAAAAACTGATCGATGCAGGGCTTGTCAAAGTCGCTGAAGAATACCTGTCATCTGATAACGAGGAAAAAGGTAAGAGAATTGTAATGGAGATAGCATCATACTAAGTATATCTTCAATATAGGTCCATTGTTGAGGTGCAAGAAAATCACACAGAGACTAGTTCTAAACATAATCTATAAGAAATATCGGTGGTTATTAAAATATGATTACGTACATTGGTACAATTTCGCCGTGTACAAATAAGAGAAAAAGAGCCTGGATGTAGAGTATCAGACTGCCAAAGCTTTATAATCGGTATCGTGGAAAACAATTGGCGCCCTTTTATAACCATTGGAATAAAAGAGAACGATACGTAATGGTACACTTCGACTATCTAACCTTTCTGAAACTACAAAAAAAATGGGGGAAGAGATTTTTTTTTACCTTTCTATAAATCACTGCACTTAAAGGTTTCAAAGGCATTTCTTATGCAAATATTGGCTCTTTTATCAATATTCGGGCCCCAAACTCCTAATTTGAGGAGACATTATATAATCATTGACAAACTTTATCAGTGTTTTATTCAGTGTTTTAATTGCATGAGTATTTTAATGGGACGTGCATACAAAAGAAAGCATTGGGAAATTTCCAACATTTTTATAAAAAAATACACTGCAGATCCCTATGTCATTTATGAAAATTTAACAATCTCACATATTCAGGAGTGAATGATTTTTTTTTTTGGCAAATTTATTATTCTTGAATGGTACAAAATGCACGTAGTGTTTAGGACAACTTATATTTACAATTTAGGACACACGTTTGGAATTCCAAGAAAAGAGGCACATATCCTAAAAGAATGTTCTGTTAGATATTCTTTTGACGTGACATTCGAAAAAAAAAGTTTTTATTAAATCAAGGATTTTAGTGAAATTGATAAAACAATGTTTTTAAGTCTTTAGATATTTCATGATAATCAAAACCCGTCTTAATGCTTAATTTCAAACGTTGGAATGCCGGTAAAACGAATGATAAATGAGCTATTTGCAAACATTTTACAAAAGTGCAGGATATTGTTACTCTGCAAGCACCTTCCCTGTTTCCTTAAAAAGGTTGCGTAACATCATTTAACCGTAGATAATGATGTATTTATGAGCCCCTTAAAATGTACTTCCATATTCAAAAGCACGTGTGAGGGTTTTTGAAAGTGTTTTACTAATATTAGTTACATACAAATAATTAATCATTGAGTGCAAAGATGCAACTCTTTGGGTTAATGTTTATCTGAAGTAAATTATCATTTGAAGAGTTTAATCGCAAACAAGTTAACTCCAGAGTTTAAAACGCAAAACAGGTTAACTCCAAGTTAACTCCACATTAAACTTGTGTTATCAACATCAACACATTTACTACCTACTCACCTAGCTATTCTATGAAATTTGAGCCAAATTCCACAAGCATTTTGGTACAAACTGGTGGGTTTTGGTTTTACTTTGATTTTTTTTTCATTGGCGGGTGTACAAACTCGGGCAGAGAAATGTATTTTTTCTCCGGATTACTAAGCAGGAAAGTGGAGTTAAACCCATCATATTTCCACTTTAAGATGAAGACGTAAAAGTGATATTTTTTTTAACATGCATAAAAGTTGAAAATGTTTTTGAACTACATATCATTTTTACTTCATTTATATTTACTGTTATATATGCACGAAGAATCCCCCGAAAAATCAGCAAGCGAAGCCACGCAACCCGCGCCTGTCTCTCCACCGGAAACTTCTAAAAATGAAGGTTAGTGACAAGGGTGACAAAGGCAAAGTACCAAATGAAAGATTGTAACACTGAGAAAATCCGCCTTGACTTACAATACTTTTCTGAAACTACATAAAGGAGGGCAAATGTTTGGAAAGACATCGATGATTTTACAAATCTTTTCGTGTATACGAAACCCAAGAGATAAACCACTGCACACTAGGGCATTGGGCAGCAACTATCATTTTGTATGAGAATCACATAAGCATTCCAAAACTGCCGTTGTTATTCCATATTTTGGAATGTAAATAGTGTTGATACTTTGTATTGTATTTCTTATTCATTATTACGGAAATAATACAAAGAATTAAGTATTCTAAGTAAGTATTTTCACAGATAAGCGAAATTTTGCACATGTTTTTTTTTCTTCCATAGTGGTAATTATTTAATACGACAAATGTGAACATTCCTTACACATTAACCCCTGTTTTGACTTTATTTTGCAATATATGAACGTCGACACTGTGATAATATAAGTGACTTATGTATTAATAATGCCACTTCTCTTAATGCGTGCAGAATCTCCTAAGACGAAGGAACTACTTCAAGCCGAGCCTGTGCCGCCACCGGAAGCTCCATCAAATGAAGGTAAGGTAGCAGCACCTTACGCACCATGAACATTATAGCAAATGTGGGGACTTTAAAATTTGTACAATCCCTATCTTGAATATTTCTTAGATTGGTAATGTGTGCTAAGTTTTATGACGGAGTGGGAGAGAAATCATCAAACCGTTTTGCACATTAAAAATCCCCTTTTTCATTTTCCATTAAATCCAGTATGATGCTGAATTACATCAAATCAAAAATGATTCTGAATGCATTGCTCAAAATTGCATATTTTGATTTATTTTGCATCATATCAACGTCGACACTGTGACAATATAAGTGACTTCTGTTTCAATAATGTCACTTGTCTTAATGCGTGCAGAATCTCCTAAGACGAAGGAACCACTTCAAGCCCAAGCCTGTGCCGCCACCGGAAGCTCCATCAAATGAAGGTAACGGTAGCAGCACCTTACGCACCATGAACATTATAGCAAATGGGGGAACTTTAAAATTTGTACAATCCCTATCTTGAATATTTCTTAGATGGTTATGGTGCTAAGTTTTATGACGGGAGTGGGGAGAAATTCAAACCGTTTTGCACATTAAAAATCCCCTTTTCTCATTTTCCATTAAAATCCAGATATGATGCTGTACATCAAATCAAAAATGATTCTGAATGCATTGCTCAAAATTGGCATATTTGATTTATTTTGCATCATATCAACGTCGAACACTGTGACAATATAAATGACTTCTGTTTTCATAATGTCACTTGTCTTAATGCGTGCAGAATCTCCTAAGACACGAAGGAACCACTTCAAGCCCAGCCTGTGCCGCCACCCGGAAGCCTCCATCAAATGAAGGTAAGTAGCAGCACCTTACGCACGGGAACATTATAACAAATTTGTCGGGGAAACATTAATGAAGTAAAATTTTTCACATTTGGTACAATCTTTATCTTGGATATTTCTTAGATGGTTAACTGTGCCACGTTTTATGACGGGAGTGGGGAGAAATCTCAAACCATTTTGTACATAAAATTTCACCTTTTCTCATTTTCCCGATTAAATCCAGTATGGGGCTGAATCACATCAAAGCAAACATGATTCTAAATGCATTGCTCAAAAGAGGCATGACCTCCCGACTGGTATCTCACAAAATGATAATTTATCAACATGTGTGTAAAAAAAAGCACAATGTAAAGATTTATTCATTCTCATCACAAAAATAAGATAAAATAGACCCAAATGAAAGTTCAAGAATCCCACTTATTGAGGATTAAACAAAATTTTAAAAATGCATAACTCTTGAATGGTAGAGAAATACAGACACCGTTTGTGACAGACCTTTAGAATTCCAAGAGAATGGTACAGTTCCGAAAAGAATTTTCTGATAAAATGTCTATTAGTCTGATATTCAATATATGTTTTGATTCGTTGAAACATTTATTTCATGAGTGGATTTGGCGCAATACAAATCATATGTATTATTATTATTATTACTATTATACTGGTAAAATTTAACGAACTGTTTAATATTTCAGGATATTCGAAACACGTTTTGATGATTAATTTAAAACGTTGAAATATTTTTAGTAAATCGAATATTAAAAATGTTTGTAACCTTTTTAGATACGAGGTGTGACAAGAAAGAAACGAGACTGTAGTCGCGTTTATACGTTCGGGGTTAACCCTAGGGTTAACCCCAAATTTCAGGAACTCAGGGTTAACCCTAGAGTTAGTGAGCGTGTAGACAGCTTAGAGTTATGCAAATTTGGATTTAACTCCAAGATAAATCAACGATTTAGCCCTAAGTTGTCTACACGTTTGGACTTAACCCTAGGGTTAACGGTTAGTCAGCGTGCAGACAGCTTGGAGTTATGCAAATTTGGAGTTAAACTCAAGATAGCTCCGACGACTTAACCCTGAGAAATCTCAGGGTTAACCCCAAGAATTGGTGAGATAGTTCGGATTCCAAAATTGCCGTGTATAGCTAAGCGCATCGCTCGGAGCTTAAAGGACGATGGTTGGGGACACTTGAAAATGCCTCCTGAACCAATTGACTAACTGAACGTAACATAATTGAATGTACACTACATGCACCTAGAGTGTTCATCCTGGCTGGAAGGATTTGTCTTGAATCTGTTCAATTCAGGAGAAGAAAGCATGGGCAACCAGTATTGTATTATCTTGTGCCCCTATAGAAATTGACCAAACAGAAGCTACACAACACATATGTCTATCACAATGAATAATTTTGATATTATATTTAGTAGTTAAACGAGTCAAACGTTTGACCATTAAATTGTCATTGCAGAATCCATGCAGAGTTTACTTGATTCTAGAATAGATTTACCCCATGTTGAGGACCACTTTCAATCACACTATTTACCTTTAAATCAGAAGCTTGATTTTCACAGGCCAGAGCCGCTTGAATAATGTGGTCTGCGTGATAATAGACCTTTTTATAATGTGATGGGCTTGATGAGCTTTTTCTGTTACCTGCACTTATGAATACATTTTCAATACTTGAACATACTACTTGCATACATTTGTTGATGCTTTGTCAAGAAGCGTCTTTATCAGAGGTATGCGTAAATTTACATATATTACGAAACTGGTCTATTCACGAATCATGAACAGAAATAATAAGATATTGAAATCATCGTCCGCAAGAGATAGTTGATGAAAGATTTAAACCAAAATCATGAACTGCAAAAAGAGTTTCATATTGCGTTTTTTTTTTTGGGGGGGGGGTGCTTTGGTTAGTTTATAATTACGGTGGTTAAAATTATGTTCCGAATTCTGAAACTCGCGTGGTTTCCAATGCTCTAATACCACCCTGCGCTATGAAATGGAGTTACAAGTCAGTTGTTTTTAACGTTGTTCGAAGCTGCCACACAAAATCATATGCAAGCGCTTTATTTGATGTGTCTTGCGCATTAACACTTATTAGAATTCCGCTAAATTGTATACAGCCTTGATTTTTTTATTGGGAAAAATGTTTTTATAATGATTATTAGTTTTTGCTGTACCCAATCTTAAAAGACTGATCACAAAATGCTCAGTCACGAAGGTTTTGCCAAATGAAGATGTCACTTGTAGAGCAGAAATGATGACGTCAAACTGGTTTGGAAATATGCAGAGACAATAGCCAAACTACAACTTATTGCAAATTATGATTTCTTTGAAAAGTGCATATGGAGGTGTTTTAACAGACCATTTCCCTCGGCCTTTTTAATCTGCAATATCCGTGGTTTCCTTACATAAATTTAATTCAAATCTTATCGTTAAAAAATACAAATTTCCGACTTGATCCTTCCATCCTCTTAAATATATGTAATAAAATAAATGAATGCATGTATGTATGAATGAATAACCAACTAACTAACTAACAAAATAAATTATTGATTTTTTGATTGATTGATTTAACTAACTTATTATCAATAAATAGTTTCAGACACTTCCCGTTAGGGTCAGAAGAAACTTGCTTAGGGATCGGAATACCAAGATATTCAGAAAATAAAAGATGGGACGATAAGGAGGAGGGGCGGAGGAAGATGGTCATGTGATGATGGAGATACTGATGATAATGATGATGATAGCAATGATGATGATCATACCACTACTAACAATCATAAATTTCACCAGAATATGAAATGAAACGAATAATATGAATACTGCTGATTGGAAAAAAATATACTTCCCTGAAATAAGGAGTGAGTGTACATTGGATTCTCCCTTTCCTTTGTGAGCTGAGAGAGGAGACCATTTCATAATGAATGCAAATTGTATGCATACTGACAAAGGTTGCTTTTGACAATCTGATAGCTTGCCGGAAAATCGCCAGTGGCTTGCCTGTCATAGCAACACTTATGTGCGCAATCGACTATTTTTTAGTATTTAAAATGTATTCATATGATCAGGTGACAGAAATAGTTCGTCTCTAGGCTAAGGAAGAGAAAACATCCACTTATTTGAATATATTATGAAACCGGCGTTTTGATCGGAGCTTGTGTGTAGCCGTAAGGAATATGATGACTTCTAATGATCTCAGATTGAACTCCAAGATTCATTATAATAACAATAAACTTGGGGTTAACCCCAAGCTCAGGTGTAGACGACGGTTGGATTATTAGAGGAATTTTAATCACCTTTGGGTTATCTCATCTTGGGGTTATCTTCAAGTATAAACGCTACTTGTGACAGCCATGCCCGTGAAGCGATGTCAATCGACCGGCCGCTCATGTCACTGCGTTGCCCAACATCTTTTCAACATTCTGCTATAATAGTGGAGCAGATAACTGCATATTTTGGGTCGAACCGTTCAAATTGTGATAAAAGCACCAAATTTTGCATGGATATCTCTTGAGGGGTGTCCTATCAGAAAATAACGCGGGCCACGTGAAATTTCCAAAATGGTGGGTTATGGGGGCCATTTTTCAAAATGGCCGCCATGTTCAACCTATATTAAGCAGTTTTGACAATGAAGTTGAATGGAACCTACTATAACCATGAGTTTGGTATCATTTTAAAGACATTTGAATTTTCTACAAGATGATACCACATTTGATTGGATTGTGCCAAATTTGACAGCAGTATAAGCTAAAAATATGAGTTTTTAACGCTTTTTTCTCCAAAAATTGATATTTTAGTGAATACATATCTTACTCTATTTCAAAACATTTTGTAAGGAAGACATCAAAACTTTGCATAAAACTGCCCCAATATATGTGATCCGTCACCACGATACCCTGATAAAGTCGCACACCCCAGAGCTAGGGAAAGTTGAAATTATCGTAATTGTTTTGTAAAGTATGAAAGTGAAGTGTCTTAAAAAATCAGAAGCTTTATAACCTTCACACATAGAAAAGTGTTGTTATTCATATTCTTCACCCATAGTGTTTTGCTTTCAATTTTTATGTTTTCTAAGATGTGTGACTTTATCAGGGTATCGTGGTGACAGGTCACATATAGTCAATATTGTATCGAAATGGCACATTCATTGCATTTTTATAGAAAAAAAATTGTGATATTGCTTCAAAATTAACACTATAGTATCAGCTAAAACAGCATCTTGTACGCTACAACACGCTTGGGAGTCTCCCGTGGCGAAGACTGGTTCCTTTCCAATAGCTCGCGGTAAGCGGTTGTTTTGGACCACTGTTTGATGCAAGACACAAATTTTATGGAATGTGAAATTAATTGATATAAAAGCAGAGACATATATAACGACGAGATCAGAAGCAGCTATTCATTATTATTCATCCGTGCGTGTGGCACGCACGTGTAGGTGGTAGTTAAATAGACCTAATCGTTAGCGGGCGCTGTAGGCGTGGATAGCGATATTATGGAACAATAATGTTGATACATTATCGAAAATGACATTTTTGCCTGATGTTCTGCTTTAATTAACAGAAAACTGGTTATAGCTACGACTAAGAAGAGAAGTTAAATGAAAAATTTTAGATATCAAAACTACGTTTTTTATAACTACATTTTATGTGCAAACTTTTGGATAACTGTCAATGTTATCCTGAAATGACACCAAAAAAAACTATTTTTCATAAAAGTTTGAAGAAATATGCAAAAAAGAAGGCAATTTGTGTTGCAATCTACATGAAAGTGATTGAAGATATAGGTTTCGTTTCTTTTTTACTTGGTTATACATGTAATAAAAGCTGTTTAGAATTTGAATTCATTAAATTTGATATTGATAATGATTTCCTATTTGTTTGTTTCTTACTTGAACTATACCCTTAATACAAACAATCCTGTTTTGTGCGTTAAGTTAATGAGGTGTAGCCCTATACTCATGTCAGTTGGATGGGCTGTATTATGTGTTACTTATTATAACGTATTCCATATATTGCGTAAATTACCAGTTTCATTACCGCAATTGCAATGAAATGTGTTTCATTACATAAAAATGGGGGGGGGGGGTACATAAACAAAATGAATAGCCTTATATTTATGTGTCTTCTATCATATTGATTTGTTTTGGATTAGTGTGTCACAGGGTGTGTCATAATTGTGTTATTATTTATAATGTACCTTATTTGTGTTTGTCTTTGGATTTGCATTATTGATTGTACGGTTTTAAATTGTTAAGCTCATGTCATCTGGCCTATGGGCCATGAAATGAGTAACTGAAATAAATCTATCTATCTAGAATGTGAGCAATTCAGATTTGTTTGTTTACTTATTACTTCACTTTCCTAAATAGATGATTAAAAATTACACATATATTATTTGGCACTTTTGATTCAAAAGCAGTAGAATCAGGAAAGAAGAGAGCAACTTGTCATGGAATTCACATGAAAGTGATCAAAATTATGGGCTTAATTTCTTTTCTTTTTACGTATAGTTGTAATAATGTCAACTCATTTTTTTTTCTTATTTGTTCATCTTTCTTATACATAATGAAATAAATGAAAACATTATACAATAAACCAGTTCGTAAAATTGTAATCATTACAATTTGCGCATGACTGTACAGGACAAAGTTCATTTGAACGAAACTTGTGTGAGAAGACATAAACAAAGAATGATAGCCCGTCGTAAAATATATGCGATAAATCATGCATGCACGAGATGCCTTTCCAGGAATGTGCAGGTGACAGTATTCCTTTCAACAGAATCTACCAAAATCAATAGACCGCTTCGGTAATTTATTCAAATGTATGAATACTTTCCTTTGCAGCCTGGTGATGAGGTATTATACCCTGGTATTAAACCAATGTGTGCTACCAACCGTGACATATGGTGCCGAACAATGGTCTATGGCTAAAGAAATAGAACAAAAAGACTTGTTTCTCAGTGAGCCATGAAAAGGAAGATGCTAAATGTATCAATACGAGACAGGTGTTAAACCTGCGAACTACGCAACAGAACCCAAATCATTTATCATTGAGAAAATCAATAATATTAAATGAACATGGTCACGGCATAATCTTTGGACAAAGAGGACAACAGATTGACAACCTTCTTTCGGAAAAAAGAGGCAGACGAAAGCGACAATAAAGAGATGATATAACAGAATACAAAAGAGTGAGATGGTAACGAGAAAAAAAATGATACATTGATACATGATACATGTATATGGAACATGCTCGAAGAGGGTTTCACACTACAGAGGATTAATCAGCCTAGATAGGTTGATGAGATATTTCTTTCATCTGTTGCTGTGAAAACTCAATAATAATACAAATTGACCTTGCAAGCACTAGCTGTTGCCTTGTTCTATGAGCTATTAGGTTGTCAAGACCCAAGAGCAACCTTTGTTAGAATATTATGCATAAAATTTACATTTATAATGAAACTGGTCTACTGACCTAGGAGTCAGTTAAAATAGTATTGCGAGCGTGCGCAGTAGCACTCGTATGGCTGTTTAGTGAACTTCTTTGCATCGGTGAACATAATTTGCATTTCAATGCCATGGCAGATCCTGTTCAATGTACAAGAGGAAATTGGCCTTTGCTTCTGATCTCGTCGTTATATATGTCTCTGATAAAAGCATAACCGAAGTATTACCTTTCAACGTAAAACGTCCGCTGAGGTGTCTTCAAATGCTGCAAAGATAACTTACTGATACATTTACTGTCCGGCAAAATTTGGGTTGCTAATTTACGTGACTTTGGCCTGGTTAACGGGCACGTGTGGCCTTGTGTGTTAATTCAAGCGTTGATATCAATATAGCGCGGGTAGATGAGCGGCGAATTAGATGTCCTGTGTTGTGAAGTGGGACGGCCTAGCAACAATTGCCACGGTCTGGGGTAGTATAGCATCTTTGGCACTATATTACCCCGTAGTTCTATGAGTTGCCTACATGGCAATCTATTGGGCAATTTTAAGATTTCGTTTGAATGGAACCTACTCTTACCATGTGTGTGGTATCATAGCTTTATTAACGAAAATCAAATTCTTTACAACATGATACAAAATTCAATTAAATTCATAGCACTTTGGACCCAGAAATTTGCACTTTGTTCGTTTTCTCCTGACTGTGATTTTTCTTTTTAAATTGGGTATTTTGGCAGATTTACAGAAAAATTGTGAGTATGATATTAAAACTTTTCAAAGCGATCTACAATCATTTTCGTTCTTATTAAAAAGGCATCATGTTCCCAAACTTAAGAGCGTAGGCCTAGGGTAAGCCAAAACAGCATTTTATACGTAGGCACAGGCAAGTACTATTTCATCTAGAGCCTGGACAGCAACCACCCAAGAAGAAAATAGTCAATAAAGATGAATAAATAAATAAATAAATAAATAAATAAATAAATAAATAAATAAATAAATAAAAAGTTAATAAATACATAATAAAGAATGACTTAATGAATTCATTAATTAATAATTAAAGAAATAAAGAAACTGGAATAAACAAATAAAACACACAATGTAATTCATTTTTTATATCACTGATACTCGAAAGTTGGCCACATATAGTGGTTTGGGGTGTAAGTATTTTGTGTTATGGTTATAGGCGACACTTGTTGTTTGAGAAGTCCAACACATCCACTGGATGACTCCTTGCACTATGCCTCGTGACTTATATCGCCAAGAAGTTGCAATTTCACAGCATCAGCCACAACCCGGTAAACCGTGTTGGATCATGGGCTTCAGGGAAGCACACAAAATGTCTGTGTGTGACGGAGTATGCATTGCTCCACATCGTATGTTTACAAAATGTCCCTCAAGATGTAAAAAGAGTGAAATAATTTACACTGTAATGTAAGGACAAATGGAATTATGTAAGTGATAAAGGAAGTTATATAGCCCTCTTTTCGATTTGAAATAATAATTGTTCACCCGGTGACGAAGCAGAATTTAATTTTACAGACATGCAAAATGCTGCACACACAAAATGTATGTCACATGGGTAATGAATTTTGGAGGAGAAATTTCTACATAAAATTGTTTGAATTTGAGGGGGTGGGTGGAATATAGTGCTAACCCTCGCTTTTGTGAAAATTGAGTTACACACGTTTTCACGATCCTTATCCACCACTCTACCTTGTGTAAAAATATAATATTTGAATTCGACCAATAAGATGGTCAATAAAAATGGACACAGGGAAAAAAGGTATCAATTTTTCGGCCACAATGTAGTACTAAGCAACAATTTCAAGATGTTTTTAATATATGTTTGTGCTTTGTGGGTTAGCACTATATTCATCCTAAATTTCAGAGCGACAATTTTTTTGGCAATTTCTACAAATTCGGTATGAAATATAGGTAGCTGGTCAAACAAAAAGATTTATCAGATTTGTACGAATGTACTTTAGCCGTAATATGATAAGTGTCCTTTTGCAAATTTTAAAGCAATTTTGCACTTTTTCACCTGTGGGTTAGCACTTTTTTCATGCTGAAAAGCAAAGAATAATTTTTTGTTGTTTTGTGGAAATTTATGTTTAGAAGCATCCCAAGAATCCACCTCATTCAATAAAGTAGTAGTAAATAATACTTAAATGACGAAATTTCCTATGGTATTACGCATGTATTAATTTCAGGAGAAATAGAGTGCTAACTGATTTTATGTCAGAAACGACATAAAATTTACAACATTATTTTAATCTTTATTCTCCATATTCACAGAGGGTCATCTTTGATGTTTTCTCTTTCATTTGACTAAATTTCAAGGCACCTGAACAAAGACCGTGATTTATGGATTTTTTTCCAACTTTAAAAATCGATTATCTCAAAATGAGACTTTTGTGGGTTAGCACTATATTCCGCCGACCCCTCATTTGATAGAATACGGGATGCAATATTGGCCACGCTATACATGTACCTGGTTCAAAGTGAGTTACAGAGGTATCTCTGAGCGAGCGCAGCCAGCGAGCGACTTTGAAGGGAAAAAATCATTTTGGGAAAGGGGGGAAGACAAATTACTCTTGGTGATAAACTCAAGCCATCATGTATTCGGGTTCAGTGTAAATCATAATATAATTTGTAATGGCTTTTTTTTTATACAATATTGAACCCTAACTTCACTCAACCATGTGAATAAGTTTCCATAGTATTTAGTGCGTATATGAGAACTAGGACGGGATGGAGTAAGTGGGGTCACCAGCAAGCATTATAGTTGCTTATGAAAATACGCCAAAAATACATATACAGTGTGAGTCAAAAATAAGTTAACCGCTAGATAATTGCTCATTGTTTTAAAATTCAGCATTGAACAAAATGTTATCATACATGTTTGGAATTAGCGTTTTATTCTGAATCATTTGATACCATTTTTGTGTTGTTTGTGTTCATGCTTGGATGAACAGGAGGCATTGTTTGCGAGGGTGCAAAAATTGAATTGCGCCAAAGTTATGACTGTGATGTTTGAATTAAACAATTGGGATTGGGGTTTTAAATCGGTCTTTGCAGATCAAAGAATTATCCCTTACAGAATTTATCATGCTACACATATCGAAACACACTCACACATGTGCGTGCGCGTGGGCACACACACGCACGCACACACGCACACACACACACATCGCAAAGGCACACGCGCGCGCAAAAGGAACACACGCACACACACACAAAACTCTTTTATTCTCTCTCACTGCCGTGTATTAAGACGGTGTCTGGCTACATAAGTTCTGTGGTTACCTATTTTAATCTAAGTATTAACGTTATGAGCATTTATCAAAATGGAAATTTACATTCAATCGTTATGCCATAATGAAAGTTTAAAGCATTAACATCATAATTAATTGTTTCTCTCTAAAGAGTAGGCTGGTCTGCATTATCATGCTATGTGAGTGTATGTGTGTGTGTGTGTGTGTGTGTGTGTGTGTGTGTGTGTGTGTGTGTGTGTGTGTGTGTGTGTGTGTGCGTCGTGTGTGTGTGTCTGTCTTGTTGTTCGTTGTGTGTGTGTGTGTGTGTGTGTGTGTGTGTGTGTGTGTGTGCTGGGATGTGTGTGTTCCTTTGCGCGCGTGTGACTGCTTCTAAAAAAAAACTTCACTTTGCATTTGCTAAATGTTCGTTTGTGTCTGTTTGTGTGTGTGTGCGCGCGTGTGTGTGTGTGACTGTGTTTCGATATGAGTAGCATGATAGATTCTGTAAGAGATATTTCTTTGATCTGCAAAGACCGAATTAAAACCCAATCCCAATTGTTTAATTCAAACATCACATAATCATTACTTTGGCGCAAATCAATTTTTGCACCCTCGCAAACAATGCCTCCTGTTCATCCAAGCATGAACACAAACCACACAAAAATGGTATCAAATGATTTAGGATAAAACACTTTTTCCAAACATGTATGATAACATTTTGTTCAAAGCTGAATTTTAAAAAAATGAGCAATTATCTAGCGGTCAACTTTTTTTGACTCACACTGTATATTTCGGAACATTTCAGTGATTATGAAACTAAGCAATCCAATTAACGATGGAAATACACTCCTAAATTTTTAAACACACATTCAGATTTCATGGGATTTGTTTTGTTGCGTCTACAAAGAATTTCACCTATTTTAAAACAAAAAACTAGAAAACTGTCGGCTTAAATGGAATGTAATTCTAAGAAATTACACATTTCTTTGCGATACACTAAATGAAATGACTGTTAATCTTTTGTGACAACTTGTCAGTGTTCTTACAGTTACGACACAAAAGCAGAAGTAATTTCTCTCATTAGTTGTTTTTATAACTTCCGAGAATAAATTGGTAAACAAAGGAACAGACTGAGGAATCCTATGAAATTGATCGTTTTACTAATATTTATACTAACTTTGCATAAGCAAGCCCATGTAGTAGATGCAAATATCACTCATTTCCATTATTGTATAATTATTAATATGATGCTTAGAGGTTGGCATTTGTGTTAAACTCCCAGTTTTGTTTGCTCGTGTCCATACTTCTTATCGAAATCGCAAAATGATTTAGATATTGTTGAATAACATATTTTTAGAACTAAAAGCAGCCGGAGGCGTCAGTGGGTCCATTGCTGGTTCTAGTTTCCGCGATAACTCAAGAACCAATGATTAGATTTTAATTAACTGGGGTGAGTTAAATGTATAACCTATAACGCAACGATGAACTGATGATATTTTTAAATTGAAAGGTCTGAAGGCCAAAGGACACAGAGCCGAATACATGTCTAATTTGGTTCATTACTGCGATAACACAACTACTCAAGAATAGTTTAACTTGGGACAATCGTGTAAAATAAGGCACCGATGAAGTTATTAGGTTTTGGAGCCAGTTAGAAGTTCAAAGGTCAAAAGTTACAAGGCCTTATATATCTGATTTTGACTTGTTACCACAATATTAAACTAAAAAACGGCATATGAGATTTCAATGTAAAATTGATCAAATATGTACTATGAGTCACTGATAAAAAAAATAAGTTTGAGGAGTTGAAGCGTCAAAGGTCAAAGGTCACGGGGCCTTAAAATAGCTGATTTGAGCTCGTTACCATGATAACTTGAGAAATTAGGCTTATCAGATTTTGTTGTAACTTGTCGAAGTAGTAGTATGAGGAATCAATTGACTACCTACATTTTGGAGTTGAAAGGTCAAAAGTCAAGAGTCACAAGGACTTTTTTTTGCATGTCTCGTTGTCATGGTATTTTTTTTAGAATTAATGATTGGATTGGGTACAACATGTGGCTTTTCAATTTCTGCCAGATTGTGTGAGAGTGCGGTTTGCAGAGGCATATCCATCGATTGTGCTAGGTCTCGTTGTTTCTTACAACAGCTTCTTTCACTACTTGCATACAACATTTAAAAGATGTATTGGTTGAATATAACGGCTTTCCCACTTTTGTGCGGAATTATACTCAATAAACATTTCTCTACTTGAAAAGTCATATTTTTATGAATTTTTAGTTTAATGATAGAAAGTAGTGATTATTGCGTCTGATATTATTCTTTTTGGATTAAACGTGATGCAGAACGTATATTTTGGCACAAAAATCATCGAAATTGGCCAAGGGGGTGCATTTTTAAGTGGAAATACTAATTCTGGCGGCCATTTTGAATAATTACAAAAAATGACCGCCATTTTGGAATTTCGCGTGGCCCACGTACTTTTCGTAATAGTTGGCCCAAGATGACTCTACATGCCAATTTTCACTTTTGTCTTTATGTATATCGCAAGATCAAAACAAGCAAATTGAACAGAATAAAAGGTATTTGAAAGCTAAGTCTATGTCTTTGACGTCAATGTAAGCATCGTTTCACAAGAGTATTTCATAAGTGCTAAAGGAGTCGCTTTTCACTTGCTCATTTTTTTTTGGGGGGGGGGGAGACGCACTGTAGGCCTATAGTGTAGTGACGGAGCGAAGCAGGGGAGTGCCACTCAACAGCCCGAGGACGGGGCACAGAGCAAGATAGGTGAACAGTATTATAGCAGAATGTTGATGAGATGTCGAGCAAATTACACAGTGACATGGGCGGCCGATCGATTGACATTGCTTCATGGGCGTGGCTGTTACAGTCTCGTTTCTTTTTTGTCACACCTCGTAGATCAAAGATATTATGAACACTTTTGCTGTTTTGTTGAAGAGGTAATGCGGTAACATTTAAGCATTCCCAATGAATTTACAAGCCTCATAAAACGTCCCTGCCAGAAAGAACACAGCGTAACTACAGTGTGTTCATACAGTTAACATATAGTCAACTAAACTCCTCAAAAAAGTTTGGAAATCTGAGTTTGAACAGTAACAAGCAAACAATAACAACAAAAAGTGAAACAACCAAATAAACAAACATGTATGGGCATTTAAACAGTAGACATAAGAGTGCATGACAACCAAAGAGACATTGGAAAACTCACTCATCAACAACAAAACTTGGGTGACTTACCGAACTTTGGTCATTTTGCAGCTTTTAGATTTACACTTTACACCACATTTTAAGATACTACCCTTTCTCTGATGGCATAATCATAACACGTAAAGAAAATTAAATAATCTTTCCGATGATACCAAACTTGTATTGATTGTTACTATGAAACGGGAGATGTTGCCGATCAAACTCATATTTTCAAACTTTTTTGAGGAGTTTATATGGACACAGAGTGACCACAGTGTGGACACACCCTTTTCACTGTGCGGTAAAATTCACTGTGCGAATCATATGGTAATTAGGTATAGTCGTCTCAGTGTTAAAATGTGACCCGCCACGACAAAATGAGACACAAGTCGGGGGAGGTCAATTTTGAGATAATGGCATAATCTTTTTCTCCATATATTCAGCTTTAATTTAGTATATAAATCAACTTATAAAAGTACTCCATTGCGGAGATATCGTGGTTTGAACGAGAGAATGTTGTGGGGTTTTGAGATTTTTTATTTCGAGAAAACCGGCCTCAAAGATAAACTTCTGTTTACACTATATGAATTAGCTTCTTCACTGTGTGATAACGATAGTCACCCTGTGTTCACAAAGTCGCAACATAGTGGAGACTATTTACCACTGAGTGTTCACATATAGTACCACACAATGCCCACACTGTTAAAAAATTGCCACTCCATGACATTAATTTACCACAATGTGTTCTCATAGTACCACACAGTTCAAGTTCAAGTTCATTTATTGGCAAATCAAATTCAAAAACAACAAATAACAATGATAAAATATAAATGACATGATAGGTTGCCAGGGTTATTACAAGAAAACAACAAGTGTTTGTTAAAGAAGACCCTTTTACCAATATAACATAACAAAAAGAAGTAAACATGAATATACATAACAAGAGAAAATCATAATGAAGGCACATATTATGTATAGCAGTATGAAACATCACACACATTACACATTCACACAAACGCAAACAAGGACATTATTCATACAGACACACCCACTCACACAACACTAAAGCTACGTTTCCACTTAGCCGAGTTGAGTAGCGAGTTATGGCGATTTGTGGCAGAGTTGCCTCAAATGAGGAACTCGCGACAACTCGCGATAACTCGCGAAAAGCTCTCATGTAACTCGGATAACTCGCAACAACTCGCACGGCTCGGCGTATCTCGGCACAACTCTTCTTGAGTCGCGAGCAGGTCCAAAATTTTTAACAGGTTTTTAAAAATTTTTACTAACTCGCAGCAACTCGCGGTAATTCGCTATAACTCGAAGCTAAACTACGTTACATACTCGCCATTACTCGTGACAGCTCGCAATGCACTCTATAACTCGTAATTAACTCGCCACCTTCAAGTATACTGAGTGACATACGAGTTCACAGAGTGTGTACCGAGCACCACGATTCGTGTTGCGAGTCAGACTGAGTTACGCCACGAGATTAGGACGAGTTCAGAACGAGTACGGCGACTTACAGCGAGTTTCCATGAGCCCCCGTCGCGAGCGACAGCGAGCTCGTTATGAGCTTATTGAGAGTGCAGAGGCGAGCCCACCCTGATATGTCAGCTGACCTATAAAATATAGTCATTTTCATTCTACAGGAATATGTTTAAGCCCTAGACAAGTATTTCTTCAACTCATTATTGCTATTATTTTTGTGTCACTGATATGGAATTTTAAGGAAGTTAGTGATTATTGTCAATGTATGTCGTTATACAATGCATATGCCATGATGGCTCATATACATAAAATTAAAAATGGCCTGAGGAGATACTGCAAAAACTGTTAGAAATGTTATCGTGTTGCTGGAGAGTAATAAAAAAACAACGACATACATTCACTATAACTTGACCGAACTAAACAGACATGACAGAGATGAATACTCAATTTAAGCCACATTTGAGTCACCTGTTGGTTCAATTGAAAATTTCTCTGCAGTTAAAATATTAAGTAACCTGTGTCTTACTGTATCCTGAATATACTTTTTCTGCGGCGCTTTCATGCAGGTTATGCAAAAGATCAAGGTTTCTTTTTTCAATTTTATTTATTTCTGCAACTTTTTTAAACATTATAAAGCCATCAAAATATGCAATTACAATGAGTGAAATAAACAAGTTAATTACGGGATCTACATGTAAACTGATCTGAAACTTTATATTAGATTAGACGACGGAATCTAAACAAAAGCATGCTGATTGCCAAAGTTGATAAGAAACAAAAGATATCAAGTGAATTTTCTATAATGAAGCATTGGGTAAGAAAAGAAATTAGTGGCAGGGGTTGACACGGCGTTAGAAGATATGCTTGACGATGTGACAACCCGGGGCTAAATACAAAAGTACAAATAGTAAGAAAACATTTGTGATCTACAGTGCATGGAGTTGAACAGGTGGAATGCTCCGATTTCTCCCCAGTTTTTGTTCAATTATCAATTCCAAACAGAATAATTTGAAATATCTTCTTTAATATGGATAAAAATTCACTTAATCTATCATTATAGCCAGAAAGACCAAAGATAGTATCCTATCGCCGAGAAATGTATTATATGAAGTATTAATATGCGCCACAAGTGCATACAGAGGAAAGCTCGAATTATTTCAAACCCCAATACAATTATTTAGAGATTTCTTAATTGCAAGCCTTAATTTGTAAAGTAGTGAAAGAGGTTGTGGTTTTATAGTTAGGAATACATATATAACCGAGAGATTTTCCCAATAAGGCGAACAATTCGTAAATACTCTATGGTATGTCCTTTAACACAGTGGCCTACTGCAAGATCCGCACTCTCACACAAGAGTTACTGAGGCAGTATAGTATCCATATGATACACAAGGGGCCCAATCGGATGTGTACCCAATCCAATCATTAATTCTTTAAAAAAAAAATAGTCTTGCCGCGAATAGTTACTAGAAGCAACGTAACCTTTTGCGAGAGCACTATCACCAGAGAAACCGAAACCGCACAACGACCTTGCGGTAGACAACCATTTGTAAAGGAAATAAAGAAGTCCTTGTGACTCTTGACTTTTTGACCTTTCAATCATTCAACTCCATAGACAGGATATGAGAGTATAGCGTTATCAGTCATATCTTGAATTTCCTTTCATATCTGACAATAGTCTGATCGACAAGTAATACAACAAAATAAAGTTCTGAATTAGACCTAATATATCGTGTCCGAGAGAAGCTCGTATCCAGTCGTTATTCTACAATATTTAAACATGAATTTGTGTTTGAAATTTATTAACGCTAACTCCTCATGATCCTATTTCCTCAAATTCGCAGACGTCTTTAACATTTGTTTATAAAGGCCGCCGGAGGGAGAGAAGAGCAGAGATCCTCGTGATGCTCAATGATAATGACACATAGTTTGACGCTTCAACTCCTCAAAACTTATTTTTTTTAATCAGTGACTCATAGTACATACTTTGTATCAATTCTTACATCTGAAATCTCATATGCCGTTTTGTTTTAGTTTAATATTGTCCCGGTTAAAAGTCAAATCCAGATTATCATTAAGCGCCTTGACGTAACTTTTTGCACCTTTGAACTTCTAACTGGCTCCAAAACCTAAGTAACTTCCTATCGGATGTGCCTTATTTTTACACGTTGTCCCAAGTTAAACTATTCTTGCAGTAGCTTGTGTTATCGCGCAGTAATGAACAAATTAGATCATGTATTCTGGCTCTGTGTCCTTTGGCGGCCTCTTTTCAGACCTGTTCAATTTCAAAAATATCATTCAGTTACAACTCGTTGCCAGTTATAGGTTATACATTTAACTCACCCCAGTTAATTAAAATCTAAATCATTGACCGTTCTTGAGTCGTTATCGCTGGAAAAACTAGAACCAGCAATGGACCCACTGACGCCTCCGGCTGCCTTTTAGTCTAAAAGTATGTTATTCAACAATATCTAAATCATTTGCGATGTTTTCGATAAGAAGTATGCGACACGAGCAACAAACTAGGGAGTTAAACACATCAATGACCAAACCTCTACAGCATTCATATTAATAATTATACCAATAAAAAAAAAAAAAAAAAAAAAAAAAAAAAAAAAAAAAAAAAAAAAAATAAAAAAAAAAAGGAAAAAAAAAAAACATTCAAGGAAATACGAGACGTGATTATTTGCATCCTACTACATGGGCTTGCTTATGCCCAAAGTTAGTCATAAATATTAGCTAAAACGATCAATTTCATAGGAATTCCTCAGTCCGGTTTCCTTGTTTAACCAATTTTTTATATTCTCGGAAAAGTTATAAAAACAACTAATGAGAGAAAATTACTTCTGCTTTGTGTCGTAAGCTGCTATAGAACACTGACATATTGTCACGAAAAGTATTACAAACAT
>JZLH01S0431092.1:11419-27575 GCA_001188425.1 Eucidaris tribuloides
GTGTGTGTGTGTGTGTGTGTGTGTGTGTGTGTGTGTGTGTGTGTGTGTGTGTGTGTGTGTGTGTGTGTGTGTGTGTGTGTGCGTGCGTGTGTGTGTGTGTGTGTGTGTGTGTGTCGATCGTGAGAATATCCGAAAGTAAGTTTGGTGCGTTGCTTTCCCCAGACGAAGAGGTTGAATTGTCATTTGTAATAACAGTTTGATATCTACGCATGATAGTTTGTTTTCCATAGGACAGTTTACAATGACAGTATCACATGGACGACTTGGTATACCTGTGTGTGTGTGTGTGTGTGTGTGTGTGTGTGTGTGTCGTGTGTGTCTGTGTGATGTGTGTGTGTGTGTGTGTGTGTGTGTGTGTGTGTGTGTGTGTGTGTGTGTGTGTGTGTGTGTGTGTGTGTGTGTGTGTGTGTGTGTGTGTGTGTGTGTGTGTGTGTGTGTGTGTGTGTGTGTGTGTGTGTGTGTGTGTGTGTGTGTGTGTGTGTGTGTGTGTGTGTGTGTGTGTGTGCGTGTGTGTGTGTGTGTGTGTGCATGTGTGTGCGTGCGTGCGTGCGTATGTTTTTGGGATGTGCTTGCAAATATGTTATACCCATCGATGATCGATTCAGTAATGATGATAGATACCCAGCCTTTCCTGAAATTGGGGTGCTCGTAACTTGTCAATCTTATGTATATTTTTTTCTCTCTCTTCATGCAGTTTGCAATTTTGTCATTGAAAAAAAAAGATAAAACAGTGACTCGAAAGTAAATGTTTCAGTGTGCGTAATCATTTATTTGAATAGTACTGGGTCCAATTGAATTCTGCCTTTAATCGCAGTTAGCATTTGCCCAGGCGACCATGCATGTCTTCAGGTTGACGTAATCTGATCTATTAGACTTGCGCGTGAATCTTTGTGTACAAGAAGTAATCGTTGTTTGTCTGAAATGACATTTTGTATATACACACATGCCAGTCAAGCTTTTTTTAACCTGTCAGCGTAAACTATAGTATCGGTTCACCTGAAGTGTTGCCGTTAACCCCCCCCCCCCTACACACACACACACACACTACACACACACACACACACACACACACACACACACACACACACACACACACACACACACACACATACACACGCACACACATACACACAATACACACACACACGCACACACTCATGCACACACACGCACACACGCACACACACACACACACACACATTTTAAAGATACCGATTAACTTGTAATGTGTTACTCAAAAGTATTTTATGTGATATCCTTTCCCGTGTTATGTGGAGAAGTATTACTGTTCCACATCTGGATGAATATTTTTAAAAAGGAAAAGAAGGGGAAGTGTGGACACACTCAGAGTGTCATGAAAAGTGGTCAGTTTAGAGCACAGAGAGGGTACATTTACATTTTCAGTACAATAATTAATCATGATTTACGTTTTTTACGTTAAATCAAGAACAGAGTGGTTTTCATTTGATACAGTACGTGTATGTTCGTTTGCCATCGGTATATGCTTATTAATATGAGCCGAATAATGAAACAGTTTGCATAGTGACGTTTATAAGACGCGCTGAGGTGGGAAATGGACAATACCAATGCAAATTGCAAAGAGATACGTACTAGTATAAAGTGTTTGTTGGAGTGCTGTCAAGAAAGTTCAGATATGATTAAGTTAACTTTCATCACTTTCATATAATATTACACCTTTTTACATCACTTTCGCATAATACAACTGTTTTTTTTTTTTTACTATTTCTCAATTTCTTTTTTTTTCTTGTTTATTGTGTATTCGGAAGAGAATTGTTCTATTTTTTGTTCACTGCTTTATGTACTACATGAAAATATGGAAATCAAATTTAAATTCCTATATTTCTTACATGTATTTTGTTATATAGATATATTACAGATATATTTTCTGGTATCTTAATCTATTTTCAGTTACTCCATTAAATGCTGACGAAGCGACATCTAATGGAGAGAAGAAAGAGGTTCCTATGGTTGACGAATATATCTGCAATTCACCGAAAAGGTACATTGCCCAATACCAGAGCTATAGATTTAACCTCCGTGGTGTTGCCAAACATAGATTTCATTTGGTGTTTAATTCAACACTTTTAATGTTATTTAACATCACAAAGAATTACTTGAAATACAAAGAGTATTTTTCATTGATCAAAATAGGTCTTATGTTAGAAAAGTGAAGTTACTCGACGAGTTCTGATATAGGTAACGTCAGTGGACACATAATGCCCTCTCAGATAGCATGATGCTTTCGTCGCTATTCCGTCGATCACGATTGTCCTTACCGGTTTGAATAAATATTACCCGACATTTTCTATTGTTTTGATGTTTACTCCTTCGACATAATTGATTTGTAAATTATTAAATTCACTTTAACCGCAGGAACTTGGAAGAAACGATAATAACGAACCGAATATGAATCAATCCGCAAATACGTATCCGCCGTCAGATGTTTATTACTTTGTAAACATATTCAGAGGCTAAACGTTGTGTATCAAATTAACTAAACATCGGTATCTAGTTTCCAAACACTAAGTGTCACTAATCTACACATACATTTTCTAAACACATCTTTGCCAGCATTTTCTTAACACACTTTTTACCATAATTTTGAAGGAAAAAATCTTTTCACAGTGTGTTTCGCTTCGGTTGTTTACTTATTCCCACAGATTAACATTTCCTGATGCTGGTCTGCGGCTGATGTTGACGAAGCAGTTTCCCGCACGTACAAGACTGAGGACAGCGTGTTGGCTGATCATTACTGAGGTAATCTACCACATAACAGTAGTTTGTTATTTATTTATTTATTTATTTATTTATTTATTTATATATTTATTTATTTATTTATTTATTTATTTATTTATGTATGTATGTATGTATTTATGTATTTATTTACAGGTGTATTTATTTATCTATTTATTTATTTATTTATTTATTTTGTATTTTATTCGGTATTTGACATTTTAATCATTTCACAACATAATACAGATATAAATCATTAAAGAATATACACATAAAAAAATTTAAAAATGACACGGTTAAAGGTGAAAAGCATGATCGGGGGTTGTCCTCACTCCTCAACTTGAGCTGAAACTAATCTAGAATCAAGTAAACTATGCAAGGATTCTCCTGTGAAAATCTCGTCAAACGTTGACTCATTCTAAAAGAACTACTGTCAATATCCCTTGTGGCAGGCAAATTTGTTGTGTAGCTTTCTATGGTATTTATTTATATCGGGGCACGAGAGAAATAAATGCTGGTATACATTCATGCTTGATTCTCCTTAAGTTAACAAATTAAAGACAAATCCTTCCACCTGGGAGATGCACACTCATTGGTTCTTGAGGCATTTTCAAGTGTTTAACCTTTAAGGTGTGCAACTTGCATTCGTTTGAATGTACTTGTTTTAATTGTTGGGGAGGGAACAATGACCTTTGGTGGTCATGTGTACGGCCTATACGCCACTTTCGCTCCATTGTCTGTTAAATACATGTACACTGACACTGAATTATGTATCATTTTATCTTTTATCTGAGTAGCAGAAACAAATGATGGCGGCAGAAGCTGCCCAGTATCCCAGCACGTACTCTCACCCGGTACCAGAAGGTGAAAAGAATGGAGCCGTGCCAAGAAGTGATTCCATCTGCCAGGACGAAAGGTAAATGCTCTTCCGCCTGCCACTCTGCTTGATTAATTCTTCGAAAGGAATGTTCCTTTTGCTCAGCAGTACAAGCGAACTTCTACAGTGTGTCTCAAAAAATTGTGGCAAAGAAAAGTGCCCTCTTTCGCTATTATAAAATACTTTGTGACTGATATACATACACCAAAATTAAGGGCATAGTCTTAGCTTTCAAATGCCGTTTATTCTATTCAATTTGCTTATTTTCATCTCGAGATATGTTTAGTTAACCACAAAAGGGCAAAATCAATTGTGCATCTTTGTCTAGGAAAGAGAGCCTGATGTTATCAATAACTGTAGTAAAAGGGGCTAAATAGTGATTTTACCTTTTCATTGTCATCTAAATATATATATCTCGAGATTAAAACAAGCAAATTTAACAGAACAAACGGCATTTGAAAGCTAAGATTGTGCGCTTGATGTTGATGTAAGCATCACGTCACACAGAAGTATTTTCTAATTACCGAAGAGGACACTTTCCACTTGTACAATTATTTTTGAGACACTCTGTAGATAATGTTCGATACGCGGGGATGTTTAGACTATCTCGGTATCTCTTGTAGGTTTTTGAGTGAGTGCATGCACACGATACGACAACAGATTTGTCAGAGGATTAAGACGCACATGCATTTTGGAGTGGGTAGATTTGCTGAGAAAATTGAAACACAGAAAGAATGGTTGGTGGTACGCATAATACAAAGAAATGAGAGCGTATAGGGGTATGATATTTTGTTAAGTTATTAGAAAGATGCCGGGTGTTCATGTTTGCGAAATTATACAGCTATGTTTAGTTAACCCTATATTAACTGGGGGGATCAAATTGACCCCCCCCCCCCTCGACGAATTTCGCGACTACTCCGCCGCGCAAATTTTTTGTGACCGCGTCGCTCGCTGACCTTTTACTTTCAAGTCTTGCGCTTCTTTTGAGACCATTTTCACGAATATCGGACATGTCGTTACGACGCTGCGCAACTTTTTATACATGAATGTCAGCCTCAAAATTGCTCAAAAACATGATTTCGTGTACAAAATCAATGCAAATTGTGTTTTCAGCCAAAAATCATAAATGTATGATTATTTTTACTTTTACTGGTTGAAATGGATTAAGTTTATGCTGTTTATGATCGCAAAAGTGTCCCTGACAAAGTTCATAAAAAACAATAAAAAAACAAAAGGTCGAAAAAACAAAGAAATAGATAAGAAATTCATAAAACAATAAAATACAAAAGAAATCAATTCTGATTCGGCAAATTTTTTTTGTAGATAATTGTTAGAAATTTCAAAATGAATATTTTCACCAAAAAGGAGCATTATATTTAGCTATTGTAAGCGAGTTATAGGCAAAAACATAATTTCCTACACTTGTTTGCATAATTAATTACTTGGAAAATATAACAAAAATCATTTTTTTTTTAAATTTTATCATACAGTCTTGTAGTTTACATCCGACTCTATGCGCGTGCAAATTTTCGCGACCATCGCGCGATCTGCGGCCGAGATCTGAAATTGACCCCCCCCCCCCCAGTAAAAACCTGGTCTGAAATAGCCCAGTTAAAATAGGGTTAAATGTCAAATGTGTTCCACTTTGAGTGGGAGAAAACGTGGATTTTTTTCATACTTGAAGTTTACTAATTAATTTCATGTCTATTTTAGTGTGTCTTACCCAACTTTGTTACATTTATCTAGCCGTATTGCTTGGGTATTTTAAGTTCTTACTTACATGTACAGATGTAGGAACCATGGTTTATTGTCGACATTCAAGATTTTCCGGGAACCATTTGTTTCCCCCCCCCCCCCGTCCTCCTTTTTAAATTTATTTTATTAGTTTTTTTTTTTTTTAATTAGTAAGCAGAAAAACTAATATGAAATGCTCCAAAAGCTTGTTGTTTAAATACGTTATCATAATTATGTAAAATGTCGCTTTTAAAAAGTCCATTTTTTTATACTGACCCAAAATTTAAGATCATTTGTAATTGTTGCTGAATTTTTAGTCAATATCCGTATGTTTGAAAATATTTTTATAACAGTGGTAAATCATTTTTATAATTAAAGCTGATAATAACGAATGCATTTGGTTTATCTTCATTTTCACATTTGCATGCCAGTGACGGCACTGTGCCGCACACCAAGAACGGGTGCCAACCATGCCTCTTCAATGTTTCACCTGCTAAATGTTGTCAAACTCGTTTAAATTGAGTCTGCTGTATCACCCACCTCTTCACAGATGCTTGTGACGAGACTTCTAAAAATACTAAAACCATCTATCTTAAATGTTCAAAACACTTCAATGTTGGTAACATCATCTTGCGCAAAACGTTAAGAAATGGTTACTCGCTTCCAGAACGTGGGTGTTGCTAAGATTCGGGCAATCATTCCCGTTTTTATAAGTGTTCAGTTAAGTTTAATTATAATTTGAATAATATTTTTACTGATGTGAAACCAAAGAACGAAGCGTAGTGGTTGTGTACAAGTCGTCAAAGTCTGAAAGTAGATCGCATGGCAGAATTTATGTAACCTTTGACTGTCTTTATTTTATCCAGTGTTGAAGTGACGGTAGATAAGGAGAGGGCGGAGGACGACGTGTTGAGTGAACACAAATTCAGACTCGGCGATCCGGACCCATTATTCGCAATTCCAGGTAAAAATTTTCTATTCTCTACGTTTGAGAATGAAGCCAGATTGGTTAGCCCCAGATGGGCAATTTGGTAATACATGTATTTAAACAAAAGTCATAGGGTGTGTAAAAAAAAGTGGGTTGCATTTTGTTTGGTTGTGAATGGTATCACCAAGTTTGTCGTAAGTTTGACAAACTGTGTTTACCACGGTTTCCGACTACTAAGTAAATGTAGAATCCATCACGACAAGGTCAAAATGTCTTCGTTTTATTTCATCATGCTGAATATGTTTTTCTGAAATAATCAATAACAATTATTTCTTTGTCGTGCAAAGGTTGATCTTGGGTACATAAAATTTAACTATAGGGAAAATTCGAACGCTGAAACGCTGCAATCCCACGAAATTGCCCTACCCGTTTTCTTCTGATCTTTACAAATCTTGCGATAAAGCATTCCGATGTTTATCTCTTTTTTACTGTGTGGTTTCCAAAATTCTACTGAACATACACAATTTTAAAATTCTATATTGTAATTGTGCATGGGGGGGGGGGGGAGGGGAGGGGCTCTTATTTTTGTCCCCCAAAGATAGATCGATGCCTTGGAAGGTAATTAATACCTCTGCGCTCCAACAGAACCCTTATTTATCGCCATAATATGTCGTTACCATGACACATTCGAAAAATGTGTCTTGCTCATCTTCACCCAATTTCTAAAAAGTTGGAGGAAGTAGTTCTATCCGCAAGATATGCAACGGACCGCCAGACCACCCAACCCAACGCTAATTCCTATAATTATGTACCCCCTCCAAACTCCGTTTGCAGGGGTGTGATAAAGAAAATAATCACAAATATTTTCGATCTGGTCTTTTCCCAGTAATCCGACATTTGATCCGGCGACACTGGCGACACTGGCGACACTTGCTCTCGTGGCAATATCTCAGAAGACAAAGAGTTAGGATTAGGGTTGCCATTGGGTTTCCAGTTCAAAATACGGTTAGGATTAGTGTTTTGGTTAGGGTTAGTGTTGAGGTCAGGGTTAGTGCATGAAACAATCGTCGGAGCAATAGTCGCCGAAGCTAATGTCGGACATTCCTTTTCCCTCTCCGTTACAGACACCTGCGGCGGCGTGGTGAAGTGGATCGTGTCTCTCCCCATCTCGATCATGCTCTTCTTCACGATACCCGACTGCAGGAGGAGACGCTTCGAGCGCTGGTACATGGCCACGTTCTTCATGTCCATCATCTGGATCATGATCTTCTCCTATCTCATGGTCTGGATGGTTGCCATCATCGGCTACACGTTACACATTCCCGACACCATCATGGGCATCACGTTCCTGGCGGCCGGCACCAGCGTCCCCGACGCGATTGCGAGTCTGCTGGTCGCGAGAGAAGGTGGGTATCTCACCTTGAGATTGTAGTTTTTCTGTAGTTTATACTTATCATGAGGTGTTGTAATTCCGGACAAATCGAGTACCTGGACACCGCGCGTTAGGACAGCATTGTACGCACCGGGAACTATCGTGCAAAGTTGAGAACAGACCCCTGGGACGCAGTTTTATTTTCCCTCCCATAAATCTGGATTTTTCAAGAAAGTTTCAATGTTGATCAATTGGAAATTGCAGGCATGTCCTGAAAAGTCAAAAAAATTAAGTGTCCGGATACTCAACTCCCCACCCTAGACTGCAAAAAAAAACGGAAGTGTTGAATTTAGCACTGGGGATGTTGCACAGTATAGATACCACATGGGGTTTACATCAATATCCAGAGTGTTCTGCCGTACCTTGACAAAATGAAGCAACAGCTTTAAAAAACAGTTTCGTAGTAAATGACAAAACTTCGTTATACATTTCGCTCTCTATTACAAACAATCGTAATTCCTATACTGGAATATTATCAAAAGGTACATAGACATTCATTTCAGCACTTTTCAGTATATAATTATCACCTCATAAGTCACAACATTGAAAAAGTTTAATATAAAGAAAATCAGAGTAACTTCTTTTGTCATTGTGGGGCATTGTGGTTGTAAGACCTACCATTATTGATTTGGTGTACGTGATGTTTATCCCAACAGGTCTGGGCGATATGGCCGTGTCAAACGGCATAGGAAGTAACGTCTTCGACATTCTGCTTGGTCTCGCGTTGCCTTGGTTTATGAAGACGACGATAGTAGATTACGGCTCAGTCGTAAGTCAACTTTGTGCTCTGACGATTCTAAAAAACGTTTTGGAGGGGTATAAACTTAAAAGTTTGTTGATGGTGGTGTTGGTGGTGATTATAGCATTTATAGTAGCTGTAGTATGAGTTATTGATGGTGGATGTGAGGTTGACGAGGAGGAGGAGGAGGAGGAGGAGGATGGTGGTGGTGAAAGTGATGGTCGTGGTGGTGGTGGTGGTGGTGGTGGTGATGATGGTGATGGTGATAGTTGGTGATGGTGGTGGTGGTGATGGTGATGGTGATGGTGGTGGTGGTGGTGGTGGTGGTGGTGGTGGTGGTGGTGGTGGTGGTGAGTGGTGAGTGGTGAGTGGTGTAGTGGTGAGTAGGTGGTGGTGGTGGTGGTGGTGGTGGTGGTGAGTGGGATGTGATATTGAAGATGGTGGTGGTGGTGGTGGTGGTGGTGGTGATGGTGGTGGTGGTGATGGTGGTGATGGTGATAATGGTGGTGGTGGTGAATCATTCACCTGTCAACAGTCCCGATTTTTCCAGGGCAGTTCTGGTCTTATAACAGTAACTAGGCGGTGCGTTCAACAACAAAAACGTAGATTATTATAAGAATAGAACATGAATGACCAAAATAAATGAAACTACTGAACCAAGTGCATTGGTTACTATAGTGATTTTAATGCAACGCCCAAATTGTAATGGAAATGCCGTGTTTACATTCACTGGTGAGTGCTGGAACAAAAGGTTTGTTTTATTCATGCTTTTTCTCATAAGAAAATTTTTGGTTCAGCTGTTTCAAATATTTTTCCCATTCGCACTCTAATCTCATTTTTTAAATTATGTAATCTTTTTATTGTTTAGCGTACTGCCTAATAACTGTAATAAGACCAGGACTGCCCTGGAAAAATCGGGACGGTTGGCAGGTATGTTAGAATGCGTGATATGGTGATGGTGATGGTGATGGTGATGGTGATGGTGATGGTGATGGTGATGGTGATGGTGATGGTGATGGTGATGGTGATGGTGATGGTGATGGTGGTGATGGTGATGGTGATGGTGATGGTAGTGTTGATGGTGGTGGTGGTGGTGGTGGTGATGGACAGTGGTGATGGTGATAGTGATGATGGTGGCGATAATGAAGATCGTGATTATGATTGTGATGATGAAGATGGTGGAGGTGGTAAGATTCTGTAAAACATTTTTTTGAAGAGCATAGATTTGAAGTTAATTTCATGATGGTAGCATTTGCGATGACAGTGAAAGCAACGGGGCAGGGGAAACAGTTGATGTTGATGGTGGTGGAGGTTATGTGCTGATGGCGTAAGTTGATGATGGTTGCGATGTTTGTGGCTTTAAATTAATTATTGAAACTGTTATGGTTGATGCTGTGATCGTAGAGGTAATGGTAGTGGCATGATAGGTTGGCAGTTGTTGTGGTTTGTGTGTAAGTTTTGATGGCGGTGATAGTGGAGAAGCTGAAGACGGTTATTAAGTGTCAATCACGTGCAGGTATAATTTACACAGTCCATTTTAAATTGAGGGGTTTTTTTTTTGGTGTGTTTTTTTTAGTATGGTCACTCTTTTAAGTTGTACAGTTGTTGATGATCAGAGTAGATTACCGATACGAGTTTGCAATAACGAATTATCTGATTAGCAGCAATATTCCTGACACAACGAATCTTTCTGCGTGTTAGCATGCTTAAACAAAACTAATTAACAATATTCGTATTATTAAAAGTAAATGTAGTAGCAAGTTCATGTCAAAGGTTTGTGTCAATTGAGTGTGTGTGTCAAATGAGATTTTGACAACTACAAAAACCTGCGATTTTAGTCTTTCATACCATTTTTTTTTCAATCTTGCAGAAAGCACGGTGCTACCCTGCCAAACAGAAAACAACATCAATCAGTGATTATGGCGTTGGTCTATGTAGAGAAATAAGAAGAAAATCATTTTGCGTTGTTTGTGTTAATTTTATGTATTCGTGATTTTCGTTTCAGATTATTATAAATAGTAGAGGTCTTCTGTATTCAGTGATTCTGCTTTTCGCATCAGTTGCTGCCACGGTGAGCTAACAAAATTCTTGTTTTACCAGCTTTTTGTAACTTTTGATTAGTGTCTTTTTTTTTATTATGCGAAGTTATATAAGTAAATACAATTTGCATGTAAAATATATCCAGTTGAGGCCGAAATCTGTTCTGCTTTGATGTCTGTTTAATTTTTTTTAAATAGTGTAAAAGAAAGTTGACAACATTACTTTAGAAAACGGCTTCTTTAACTGACAAACTTGAACTGAATAAACATTAAGGAATACAAATATCACCGTTTTTAGAGGTAAAAACATCTTTTAATTTTTCCCACGATAAATTCTGTTTTCTCTTATTTATAACATGTATTACAGGAGTCAAAAATGACATTCCACTTTTTTGCATGTAAAAGAGAAGCTAATTTTTAAGAAAGTATTGATAAGTGATGACAGATTAACATAGCATTTTTTTACGATGTTTGACATTTTACACCTTTCATCATTTTTCCTCCGATTTCTGCAGATCTTGGCCATTCATTTCAACAAATGGAAGTTAAATAAGCAACTCGGAATATTATTGTGTTTATTCTACTTGGTCTTCCTCTCCTTCTCAATCATGGTGGAATTAAACGTCTTCGGTTATGTCAACCCACCCGTCTGTAAACATTAGCAGACCGGAAGGACTATAACACTCGTTGCTCTTGTTTCTTTGAATTGACGACGCCATATCGCACCCGCGCAGGTGTTTGAAACGTGCCGAGAGCAGGAGACACTTTATTAATTTTGCGAGTTTGTTTTTTTGATTGTATTTATGAGCCATTTTTCCAGTACGGATAAGTGGGCGAACATTGATGTTCACGATTACATTTTGGAGAATATTATGCCGAGCCTACTTCAGAATCTACGGCAGGATGCAGAACCATTGGGTACTTTTGAAAGTGCTCTCCGACATATTTTCAATGTACAGTAACATGATGGAGTAATGCAAGGAAGATTGTCAAGGCGAGGTCATACTGTTTTGTGGTATATTTTCCCCTACGAATCAATCAGTATAATTATTACTTTTGACACGAAACAGATGTTGAATGCCAATAAAATGGTGAAAATTCTAATACATGTATGACTTGGTTTCAATTTTGAAATAAATGCATGATGTAGAGATACTAAGATTATCCTATATTATAACAATATATTGTGGATTATTAATAAAAGTTAAATAAGGCGGTGAAAATAGTACACATTTTGGAGAAGTTTGCAAAAAAGCATAAGGCCTTTTGGTTGTGCAATTTCTTTTCGAACTGTTTTGCAACCATTCTACAACATCACTTCTCTCGTAACATCTGTCAGTGAAATGTTGTGGCCTTCATCAGCAGACCCTCTGATAGTCAACTGAATATGAATCAGTTTAAACAGTCTTAAGGTGTCGTGACGTTAAGGTGTCGCGAGTTTGACATGAGGAAATAAATCTGCTTCTCCAGACAAAATTATGGAGGCGTATACTTTATCTATACAAAATTATGGAGGCGTTTTCAAACCCGACTTGACTTATGAGAGATCTCGTCTTGGATACTACTCGAGTGTTCCAGTGATCACAACTGCCAGCATCTCCTGGATCGAAATAGAGTATTCATCTGAATATTGAATATGGACTGACTGTTGTTTTAAAATGTCGGTTTTTTGTTACAAGTGCAAATCTTATTGATGCTTTAATTCATTTCATTGTGATCGTCTACGGACAAGAGATATGCAGGAGAAATGGTAAACAGTTTCTGCAGACTTGTAAATATGCTAATCGATATTGATTGATTTGTCAACGTTTACAGTGAATTTTTGTGCCAAACTTGTAGTTTGAAATGGTATGGTCTAAACTCTGGATCAGTGAAAACAGAACTTGGATGAAAGAAAAATGATATTTGAGTCGTACGTTGTGTGAGGTCCTTTCTTTGTAAAGTTAATCGTAAAATGATGTGCGATTATGAGACAGCTATGCAACCATTGTAAAACATGTGACAGATGTTTCCTGAATCGTATTTTAAAGTATGCTGGCTTTAATTTGCTGTCTTTGTTTGAAGAATAGTCCAGAATGACAAATATATAAATGAATTAATTGACTGATAAAGAAATTAATTAATATATAAGCAAATATATAAATATCTTGAATAAACAGATAACCTTTGTGATTTCCCAAAGATACCCAATTTGCAATTCAACCTATTTCCAGAATTAGGCCTACAATAACTACAGCTTTAATAGACAGTAAAACTACAACATTAATATTGAAATCGCTTCATTTACTGGTAACACTTGGCAAACACGGCACGTGTTACAATTCGACTGAAAACCAGTAGATCATGATTCGCTTGTAGTGGGATCATAGTGGGAGCATAGTGGGATCATAATGGGATCCTAGTGGGATCGTAGTGGGATCGTAGCGGAATCGTAGTCGCATTTAGGTGTCAGGCGGAATGAATTTTCTTGAATGTGCCAAACATTAATTTCGATCCGTAAGAGAGAGAAATATGATATCAGGACGTATGATTTTTACAATGTATCGGTGTTGAAACAAGTATAGTTTTGGGGGTACATTCTAAGTTTGTATTAATTTATTGATCTTCTTTTTCGTTTTAGACTTAAGTAAAGTGAGCCAGCAGTATTAGGTTTGAAGAGTTAAAAAGATAGAAAAGGGCAGTGACATGATAAGAAAGTAATCAATCAAATAGACATGTGTATATTGCAAGATGGATGAGTAACATTTACTCGCATATATACATATATAAATATATACCACTTTGCCATTTATACTAGAAATATTCTACAGGTGTAATTCATTAGATTTGAAACATGTTTTACAAACAGGTCTCAAGTTGTTTACCATATATAATTGTGCTATTTAGACAGTTCATGTTCCTTTTAATTTACCCAATAGGCAATGAAACCACATACTTTAAACAAAATGATGTAATTTATGAATCTGTTCCCATATTTGGCAGGGCCAGGTGTGTCCTGTCACTGAAAATTAAGTGCACTTGTACATGAACGACATTGTCTCAGTGATTATCATGTGCCTGTCACATGTGTGGCACGTGACCTTTAAAATGAGATGAGCTCAGTTGACCCTTATTTACTTGCCTAACGATTGTTATATTTCAACCAGATGTACATTTTTTGAAAATAGCATCAATATCACTCCATTTTTGAAATTTATATTGGGCTTGAGTGAAAAATAAAGCATTTTATAATGTAATGATACATTGGCCTATAATGAGCTGATGTTATTCTGATACGAATATTCAATGTGGCTTTTCGACGTGTCAGATTTATATTTCCCAGTTTACAAATGATTACACCCAACGATAATATATAACATGTTATGTAATTGAAGTTTCTACTTAAACTGTATATTTAAAGTGGAGTTGTGTCATTACGTGAGTTATTACACTTTTTGACGTGTAGTGTCCATAATAATTCACACGCAGTATTATTTTGCGTTATGACCGCTGTATAGTAAATAAATGTTGGCGATACGGCTCCGTATATTTGTTATCACCGGGGCGAAAAACGTTCACTGATATTTGAAGATAAAACAACGCCATTTTTTATTAGCGATGTCATTGACACTAAAATACAGTAGTTGAGTAATTATGCAGTTACATGTATGATATATATGTATAGATGATTTAATTTAATTACATGAAGTAGCATCGGTCAGTTATATTTTTAGAATAACTGAACACGGCACCATGGCAATAATAACAGTGTTAAAAAAATGACCAACCACACTTTATATCTGTACGTACATTGCAGCCAATCCAAGTGAAGTAGTTCAATCAAATTTACGTCATAATTACGCAGACAACATGTTCAATATCCATTTTCAAATGTGCATAAAACATGAGCGGCCCATATATACTAGGCTTTATCAGCGAAGGACAGCGCATAGAGTGTGGTCGTTGTGACGATTACTCGATTTTCGCTTGCTGTATAGAATGGCGTTTTCTGTGGCATAACGCATAGTTAATCATACAACCATGAAAAAAACCTCCCTGAATATAGTGCATGTATATAGGCATATATACAGTATACACCTGTACAGTGCACAACATGTTGAACACGTTCATATTCACTCAAAATGTTAGTTTATGTACATCAAAATAGTTCAAGGGGTAGTATTGGTGTATATATTATATTTCTTTTGTTTACACCATACCCAACATCAAGACATATGTATACACTATGTGCGGACTGTTCTTTATAAATACATTCTATAAAAGGATTACACAAAGTTCTGTAAATTCTTGCTGTAGGCTAAACTCATCGTAGTTGCCAGTTTATTAAATTCAATTTAGAAGCAACTCAGCGTAAATAAATATTTTTTTCTGAAATCTTGCCACTATAATAATATGCAAGACACGCTTCATTCGTGGTAGTGCCAGATAGGAAAAGATAGGTATAAAGGTAGCTATAGTTGTGTCGTTAGGCAGTCATAGCACTCCAGGTAGTTAGTGTTCCAGGTAATTTCATTTATAGTCGTTTTGAAATCGGGTTCAATTTTTCGTCTTCGGTCAAAATCCACCTAATAGTGTTTAAATATTGTTTATCTTGATGTTTTTTTATGGAACACGGTCATATTAAACATTACCTAAAAACTGCAAAATTCTTCCTCAGTGCTCGTGTCGTAGTACAGTTACCGAGCCACAGGAATCACTTTTTTATGCATATTCAGAATCATGATTTGGCCCCATTTTGTTGTCAACCAAACTTTGTACATTTTTGACACCTCATACTTTCTACTTAATAGCTCAGCATAATCGACACACTAAACGTTAATCTAACTTTCAAATAAACATGAAAAGAAGACAAAATTATATGCACTCGATTTATTAATTCAAAATCATATATGTAATGTATATATTTTTGCACTGAATATAGCAATTTGAATAGTGTGCTACCCCGAGTGGACAGAAAGATTTAAAATTAGAGGTGCCCGTACGGAGTTAAATATTAAAGTTATGCATGTACATATGTGAATTCCTTATTACTTGCCTCGTTTTAAACACGGTAGGTGTTATAACCATGCGTTTAGTATGATGTATTATGGATAAAGCCAACAGTTTATATAATCAAGAAGATTTTCGCTTAAAATATATTTTATATTGACATGAACCTCTACTATAGCAATAAACACTATACTCCCACAAGAATTTAGGTTTGCATGCATCTAGTCCAAATTCTACCAAGCTTTACGATCGGTACATTTGAAGATACTACAAATTCTGTTGACTTAACTTTGTATGAGTGAAGGGTATTTACATTTTGTTATTTATCATAGGACTAACTTTGAAGGAATATTTTGTGGTTACAATGAAGAGATAATGTGTGAGTGACATCACTGTCCACGTTCAGAAAAAAAAAACGAGGTACAACCTTGTCACAAATTAAAAACACTCGCGAGAAAAGACCTCCAGTGGTTCTTTATGTTGAAATTATCTTGGTATTCCATTAACATGTAATTCATTTTGGTGTTGCAAACTAGTGTTGACATTCGTGGTATCTTTTTTCAGAAACACCTCACAATTTAATTCCCTGATTGTTTGAAGTTTATCATGTTTGACAATGGGTAAAACATCATGATCAATAGGGATCATAAGGATCAATACTGTT
>JZLH01S0431092.1:37927-50034 GCA_001188425.1 Eucidaris tribuloides
GGTGCCCCCCTACAAAATTTCAAGGCCCCCAGTGCCCCCCTGCTGAAAAAAATCCTAGCTAAGCCACTTAAACCCAACATTTGCAAAAATGTTAGTTTGTCTTCCTTTCTCGAGACAGCAAAGTTTTATGGAAAAATTCTTAGTAACATACATCGAATTGCTTTTTGTAAGTAGTTTCTTTCTCTCTCATAAAAAAGATGGTGGTTTCCGCGAATTAACAATGCCTCTTTTAATCCATACCAGGTGCGTAATGGAGTCAGATGTCTGGACCCGAAGTTGGTTGCTATGGCAATATCAATTATTGGGGCCCCACAGGTGGTTCGAATTAGATGTGACGCTCAAGCCATGTTGGGAACGTGGTTGGACATGGACCGAAGAATTGGAAATGTCCGTCATAAATCAAGATGATGATGATGATGATGATGATGATGATGATAATGATAATGATGATGACCATGATATTAATGGTCGATGATGATGATGATGATGATGATGATGATGATAATGATAATGATGATGACCATGATATTAATGGTCATGATGATGTTGAAAATAATGAATGATCTTAATGATGTTGATTATGAATGATGAGGTTCATGATTATGATAATGTTGATGACAATGATGTTGATTATGAATAATGATAATGTACAATATTTAATAACTATGTTTTAATAATAATGGTGGTAATAATAGTAATAGTAATAATAATAATTACAACAAAACAACAACAACAACAAAATAATAATAATAATAAAAATAATAAAACAAAAACAAGTAGAACATTAACAGAATAATAGAACATTAATCATTAAAATAACAGTGATTCATAATACCACATTCATCATTTGTCATCAACAAAACATGATCTATACAGAAATTAACACGAGAACATAAAAAAAAAACACAAATACAGAACATATTCAAAATAAAGGCAGAGATCTTTTTTTTTTTCTTTTAAGGCAGCCAAATATAGTCTGTTCCAGCTCACTGTTTCAGGATTGGTCAGCATAACATCCTTCCATCGCCGTTCGTCCCTCCAAAACTGCTCCTGGCACTGCACCTTTACAATCATTGCAGTTACAGAAAGAAGCAGAACATAAATTTTATTGACATGAATATCCACCTGTAATCTGTGAGAACCAGTGAAACGACTTTTCTTTCTCACGACTCCAAAGTATCAGGAAAACATCACTGTAACAAACACCAATATTGCTTTTGTCTTTTCTTCCTCACTGTTTATAAACAAAGGGTCACGGTTTCCGAGAATTAACATCGCACTTTTAATCCAAACCAGATGTTTGGAGTCAGCGTGGCTGTGTGCCAAGCTGGTTACCATGGCAATGCCAATCATTGATTCCACCCCCCAAGATATTGTGATTGATGTGACGTTTAACATGCATGTGGGTAACACGATGGGCATGCATATTGATTAAAAAATTGAGTGGAAATTTATGTTATCTGTCAGGAATAAACAATGTGATGATGATTATGATAATCATTAAAAATAATATCATTTTGTTGTTATTTCACTAGTATGATTATTATTAATTACATGATGATATTGTTATCTATATTTCATAATTGTAAATGATGAAACAATAATAGCATAAAAAAGTTATCTCAATAACAATAAAATAATTGGAACATGAATTATTGAAATAACCAATAATCATATTCTCATCATTATTTACTTTTTTTATCATGTACAGTGTACATGTCCCATAAGTTTACTTGTCATGATCTTGTCAGATATTATTTTAATGAATATGTTTGCTGTAGAGCAATTTTGTATTGGCCTGTGTCAGAAAAACACAACAAAAAACAAAACACGTTTAACTAGTCTCGGGTTATTTGGATAGATTGAAATGTGAAGAAAAAAAATTACATTGAAAAAAGGCAGAATGACTGAGCCTGAAATTGTAAACTTGTATTAACTACTGTTATTTCTTGTACTTTTCCTTAATAACTGGTTTTAAAGTTGAAATTATGTTTACCATACGATTGTCTTGAAAAAACAAAAACAAAAAAAAGTTGCCACAGTGGTGGCAAATAAAAAAAAAGCAGAAACGTAAATGTCGCCATCTACTGTTCGAGTTCTAGCATAGGGTGTTCGAGTTCTAGCAATGGGACTACGGCGCGTGTACGACGGCACATACGGGGAATTCCGCGACGAGAGAACTACAAAATAATACGTACGTACAACCATTTTGGCTACATATTCAAATACAAAACAAATCTTCACCATCCGTCCGATTTATCTTCTGCCAGTTATTTGAAAAATTGTTCGAGTTCTAGCAGGTATACGGTACTTAGTGGAGCACATTTTAAAGAAAAGGATGGGCAATACAAAATGTATTTACTCTTTTATTTTATTATTGTTTCTGCTTTTCTTTCTTTCTTTTCTCTATGAGTATTATGTACAAGTTAACATTTTCCGTTTTCAGTAAAATCTTGAAGTCGTTTTGTGATAGCATTGTGTTTCCTGCTAAATATATATAGGCTTAGTCATTATATGTTCCATTGTCATAGTGACAATGATTACCATCGTTTTGAGACAACCTCACTAATACTCTTATACGTCTTCATGTATTAGATACGAAGAACAGATCAATTTCAGCAATAATCCGGAATTCGATCATCGTTGGAGCTGCACCAATTGACAGGTTAGTAAAGCTATACAGGGTGTCCCAGAAATACAACTGCGATTGCTAATTTCTTCAACATCATCCGCAATGTGTCATTGGTTTTTGTTTCAGCGGGTAGAACATTCTTTTTCCAACAATATGATACCGGGATCATTGATTTTGAGTAATACTTTTGGGTCCTGCGGCCATTTTTCCGAAGCAATGTCGATTTCCAAATTTGCTAATTTTTCATCAGCGTCGATATCATCCGAACACCGAGATATTCTCGCGTCTGAGCCGTGCCATATCAGACAAACCGCGATGACAATGGAGATGTAGCTCACATCGTCTTCCTTATGAAAGCGAGTGCATTCCTGCCCTTTGTCTCGACGGAACTTATCCTATGGCACACCGTAACGCGAGAATGTTTCGGTGTTCTGATGATCGCTGGAGTTTAAAAAATAGCAAATTTAGGAAATTACATTGTCTCAGAAAAATATCCCTATGATTCAAATAACTCAATCAAAATTAATGATCATGGTATCATTTTGTTGGAAAACGAATGTTCTAACCCATGAAATAACCACCAATGACATTTTGTGGATGATGCTGAAGAAATTAACGATCGCATGTGTAGCATTTTTTGGGGGCCACGCTGTATATACATGTACGCGACTCGCGCAATATTTTCCAGAATCAATCGGAAAAAGTAGATACTTACTCAATATCGTATAGACACTTTTTGCAATTACCGTAAATAAAAAATGTATCACAAGACAGGAGAAATAAGTGTTATGAGGTCATATGTGTAGATGTGTTATAACTATTGTTGTCACAGCTTAAGAATTATGTCAGATTTTAACCTTGTACATAAAATAAATGTTATGTAACAGTACGGATCCAGAGTGGGTGCTCAGGGCGCCTTTTTGTAGGAGCTGTGAAATATTATCGTATTTCTTTTAACACAATGCTTAACATTAAAGACCTTTCATTTTCACAGGATTTTTTTCCCCTCACTATCTTAAAGGCACGGCGCATAACAATGTTTCCAGTTTAAAAAAAAATCCGAGCCACGTGATTCTCTACGATACCAGTGTCTCTGATAAGGTCTAACAATGAAGGCCTGAAAAAATTGCAGTTAAAAACGATCATTAAGTGTTTATTAAAAGTGAAAATTATTGAGCTACCATTCCCACTTTTCTCCATAACCGCTGTGCAGCAGAATTTTCTATCAACTGAGAATAATTCATGTGCCGATTTTTATCTGTACATATTTTACTATAGTAACAGCTTAACTGTTTAAAGTTTTGTGTTCTAGGGTGTTTATTTGTCCATCCAAACACTGTCAGATATGTCAGATAGCAGAGTTTGACAATTGTTTGAATGGGGCTTCCACAGTGTTATATAGTGTCTTTAAAATTTATTGTCCGTATTATGTTTAGGCGCAGCTTGTTGAGTTTGGAGGAGAGGCCCTGGCGTTGTCCACCAGTCCTTCGATATGGCACTCAGACCCACTCAGACAGGTCGGTTTCAAACTAGGGAAAACGATATTGATAACTTGATAATTATCTTCATAATAATTGTTTATATAAATTATAAAATTGCCTACAGAACATGTTAATTCATTTTATCACACAATTTTATTGAGATAAGTTCGTGGATAAATGTCACAATGAGAAAATCAAACTGCAACTTCATCACAGTGCGATATAGATATTTCAGATAGATGAACACGTATGTAGTTATGGGTATTGAAATATTAGAAAAAGCATGATAAATAAATAACAGATAAAACTCAGCTACTACTTTGTTATAAATAACGCATTTTTATAGCTGGCACTGTCGTTCGTGTAGTCAAATTATGATAGATAGATAGATAGATAGATAGATAGATAGATAGATAGATAGATAGATAGATAGATAGATAGATAGATAGATACGGTAGATAGAAAAATAAACACAATACCCCTTTTCAAAGTACCTTAACTTCTTAAAAAACGACTTCGAGCAAAATAATTCTTCAGGAATGTTTCTGCCTTCATTGACGATTTTCTGTGCGAAAATGTGATTGATCCGTCAAGTCATGCATGAGTGAGCACGTATTAAAGAGAACACACAGTACCGGTTGATGCTGAAAAATCTTTCATCAAAATTTCACATTTTATTGGTGCGAGTAAATTACCATTTGCGATTAATAATGTGCGACTAATTCACTTCATCATGCAATAAAAGCTAAGAATTGGCAGTTTGAGTACCCGTCGGAGTAAGCTCCGTTGCTGCAGTGTGTATGCAACAATTACCTCATCCCACGTATTGATTTCTGTGTTATACTTGTCAGTATGGGGATTTGTGTAACAGATATGTCCCAAAAGGAAGTGTTCTGTTGTTTTCAACTACTCTCTCACTGTACTGTAGTGACATTTTTAGAATACCATCTGTTCACAGGAAGGTTTGAAAGCAGTTGATGTAAAAATGTTGTGTTCTGGCAAGTAATCAACAGTACTGTGTATTCTCCTTTAAAGGCAAAAATGTCACTTTTCAAAAGCTCACAAGGGTCCTTTTTTAGGGATTTGTGATGCAAGATTTTGACAAATTCTGTTCCTGTTGAATGATTAAGTGCTATTTATCTTAATCCTTTTATCGTTTGACCCCCTTACACCTCTTTCGGCACTTTTCGCATATTTTACGCTTCAGTGGGCTCAATTTAAGAATGTCCATCCTTCCTTAATTTTGAAATTGCAAAATCCATTAAGTTTATTGAAAAATTAAAATCTGATTTTTTTCAGCAAAATGTCTCTTTACATGTACGAACATAAGAAAATTATGGTAAAAAAAATTATAGTAGTTTAAAAAAGGGGGCAGTTACTTTTTTGTTGTTGTGTGTAGATTGATTGATTAAAGAGATAGTTGAGGAATGGAACAATTTTGTGTATAAACAGAGCGGTTTTAGTACAACCTTCTAAATTTATATCTTTTCCTTGTTACGTTTCAAGAACTTTGGAAACCGATGAACTCCTTAACAAGGAAGCGGCGGACAGTCATCAGGTAATTTCTATAAAACCATTCACACTGCAAAACCAGTGGTGTTAAAATTACACCAGTCGGTGCTGTGAGAGGACCGCACCAAGCATTTTACACCAGTGTTAAATTCATGGTGTTATTTCAACACCCATTGGTGTTAGTTCAACGCCCATTGGTGTTAGCTCAACACCCATTGCACATAGCACATTCTGTTTGTTATATCAACAATATTTGGTGTTATATTCAAACTCCATGGTGTATTGTTTAACACATGACAGGTGCAGTCCTCTCACAACACCGACTGGTGTCGTTTTTGACACCGTGGTTTTTACAGTGTACTTTTAAATTTACTTTTTTTCTGTTTCATCTAAAATAAATGTCATTGCTCGTTTAATATCATAAATTGAGTTTTACGAGAATTATAACATATAATATCACCTACTATCTGTGACAGCGTCAAAATGTTGTGAAGAGAAAGATCGATACGAATGTACGTGATACACAACTACGTATTACCCTTTAATTCTGCGATACCGCCAAAGTATTTCAAAATACGATGTCATTTACTTCGCCAAATATTTTCTTTAACATGCGCAGGTTTTCGAAGTCTGTATAGTCCAAGCTGCATATGCCCGTGTTATTGTACCACAGCTTCACACGGTAAGAATAAAAGGAAATACTTAGAGTAAATTTTAAAAAGATAATTCAAACACTTGTCGTCGATCTATAAGGCACAAGTTATATTTCACATAACGCTGTATAGTATATAATTAAAAGACTCGGAAGCATTATGATGAAATAGAATCTATCTGATAAACAAGTCGTTATGACCCTTTTTTTTTCTTCTGTGTATCCATCCATAGACGGATTCATGTACAGTTCAAACTGCCCGTCCTCGGCTTGTTCCAAATAACGCTTGCAAGGTAAGTACACTCATGCTCATAATTATGGAATATTATAGAGGCCTTTTAGAAGTTGCCATTTTTCCGTGAACGGTACATCTGGGATTAATATTTGCTCACCCCTGGTGAAACAAGTATAATATAAGTATTTTAAGAATGCTGAGCATTTTGTAGCGTCCGACTCGACGCTTAAACATGTGTTTAAAAATGGCGGTATTCAGAGTTGTTGTTGAGTCACGTGTTGGTTACCCGCGTCATTAGACTTTTAATAGACTATTCTGATGTTAATCTAATGATAATTGACATTAGATCAAAATTTATCAGTTTTTTGTGTTGTTTTTTTAATTAATTTAATTTAATACTTTTTTTTCGTGATTTTTGGTGGATAAAAAAAATAAATTTATAATTGTTATTGCGCTCAAATGTATTTTAGTTTTTACTTTAGTCATCTCATGAAATCCAAAGATTGCTATATAGGCCTACGTTTTTGTGAAATAAACACCTATCTTGAAAATTTTGGACGATATAGGAGAAAGAACTTTAGTATCAACAAAATATTCCATATGAGCAGGAGTGTATACTCATGGAGTTACTATTAGGTATATTATGTAGCCTACTGAGTGGCCAGTGATTAATAATGATCTGTGGTAATACTTTTATTACATAATTCTTGTACTTTACGTTTATTGACTTATTTATATTTAATTCCCGTGGAAAACATTGATACAAGTCTGAAGACTAAAATGTATTTGATCAAGCTATATAATTCAAAACTGACAGATGAAAATTACATGGATATCACAATGAACCGTACAATTAGCAATATCTAAGAATACTAGTAGTAACAATAAATTTGTTTGATTATACCTAACTAAAACTAATCTTACAACCAGAAATATGCTAAAAAAGGGAAAATAATTCACTTGATTTCGCTTTATTTACTTCCCTCTGTTACAGACCCTTTGTGACGAAGTTTTGCAGAACCGTGCACGAAAAGTCGTGTACCAAGTTTATCAGGTTAGTAACTTTCCGTCGAATCAATTGACGACTTGTATGTTGTTCAGCAACTTCGGACGGCAGAGAAAAAAATCAGTGACTAATTTTGAAAATATTAATGAAATGTATTATTTTACAGCATTCCAGCATCTCGTTTTTCTTTTTCTTTGTTTTTCTGTAGGCTGTAAATGACAAGGTCCTACAGTACCAGGCGAACCAGATCGTGCGCCAAGTTTATCAGGTTAGTTAAACATTCACCTGTCCGAAATACGTAATAATGAAAAATCATCGCGTAATTGGTATCTGTTTCAACACAACAGCTGCAGTAAAATTCAAACAACGTCTTGTTAAGGTTGTAAACTTTTTCTTACAAATTTAATTTGCTCACAAAAAGATCTTAATATTTTCGTGTAACATAATAAGTTCAACCGTTCTCTCCTCCCAAGATTTTTGTTCTTGATTTATTTCAAGTTATAGATATTGCAACCATCTGTTGTGCATTTTGCTCTCTTTGTTTTGCCCTCTGTTTTTTTTTATAGATATTCACATAAAAATCCTACACTTCCTTCATTTTTTATTTTCTATCCTTCCAGAACATCGAGAATGAGATCTTGATTTCCCGTGCACAGTCTGTCGTTCGTCAGGTTTATGAGGTTAGTGAACCAAGAACTGTTTAATAAACACTGCAGTATTTAAGAAAAATCTAAAGTTGTACTCCACGATTTAGAACTATAATTGAAGTCAATGTTTTTCATCTTCTGACAACCAGTCTTACCCGATGATTACACGAAATAATACAAAAAATACTTTTTTTTCAATGCAATGTCGAGTTAATTTTTATAGATTTATTTGATGCAATATCGAGTTACTGTTAGATTTATTCGATTCATTGTCGAACTTAGTTTGTGACTGTCTCAAACTCACAGAACATTGTTCATATCACCCCTTTTATTTTCCAGGCTGTCGATGACCAAGTTATCGACGAGTTTGCCAGTGAATACTCAGACAGAGTTCTCAGGGTAAGTACATGTACATACATGAAAGTTCCCGATAAATTCAGGCTGTTCTCATAAACTTAATAAACTTAAGTTAACTATAGACAGCAGCAGGTATTCACGTTTGTCTGTACCAAAGTTCATTGACCCAGAAATATTACAAATGATGTAAAGTTTTTATCTTCGGCTTATTTTCTTAAGCCAGTGATCAAACTAAATTACGATCAAATAACTGTCTTTATCATATCAGATGTTGTCCCATTTTTTTCCACAGGAAGAACAAAAGAAACACCAAGAAGAACATGCAGCCGACAAGCTCTTGAAAAGAGCAATATCGGTCGTGCAGAATGTCTATAATGTGAGTAAACTATAATAATATTATCATCATCATCATCATTATTATTATTATTATTATTATTATTATTATTATTATTATTATTATTATTATTATTATTATTATTATTATTATTATTATTATCATCATCATCATCATCATCATCATCGTCATCATCATCATTACCTCATGTTCATGTTTTGTATAATTAGATCAAAGCAGAAAATGTAACGAAGAATTACCCGTATTGCATCGAGTGCTTCTCATTCACAAAACATTTTCAAATCAAATTTTGTATTTTTTAACAGGCTGTCGATAACCATTTGGTCGATGAATATGCGCAGGATTTCGTAAAAAGAATTCTCAAGGTAAGCAATTAGTTTCTACGGATGTCGTTTAAACCACATAGAATTGGATTTGTTTGATAAACATAAACTCGCGTGAATACCTGTGCCAGTCAAAACAAATTTTCATATTAATCATCCACTCGGAAACATAAATGAGGCAAAGTTTATCACCTTAGCTTATGTACGGTTACCAAGAGAATCGTTTATCAATGCGCAATTGTTTCTAAAAGCCTTGACTTCTATTAATCCCCATTTTTTAACAGGAAGAGCAGGAAAAGCTGCAGAAAGAACGTGCCGCCCAGATCCTTAACAAAAGGGCAATGTCAATCGTGCAGCATGTCTATGATGTGAGTATAGTATTTATAACACTAGATAATTTGATTTTTTTTATTTGTAATTCGGCTAAAAGGGTGTATTCGTCACGTGATGTTAATATGAAGTCATTCCCAAAAGCCACCGCCTACATCCAGTAAAACGTATCGCTGCGTTTGTTTGTTTTTTTGTAATTAAACTCCTCAAAGTAAAAAAACTGGGTGGCAAGGGAGGGCAGTAATCTTGCCCCAATGTAAAATTGGGGGGGGGTGGGGAGACAAATCATTATCGATTTGCAACTCCGCCCCCCCCCTCCACCGCAACCAATAATTTTGACCAACTTGAAAAATCATAATATGCAATCACGAAATAATTGAAAGACAATACAAAACTCATTTAACTTAGCATAAAAATAACCATAAGACAATCAAAATTTTTTCTTTCTTCGGCGCCGCTTCTGCGAGCAAAAATCGAATCACGAATTGTCGCGCGAACGCACCGAGAAAATTTTGAATAAATTTTTCAGGCAAAAAAATGGATCGACGCCCCCTCCTTTCCTTCAAAGACGATTCTCCAAACGCCATTCTAGATACCTTTAATACATCTTTGCCCTAACAATTTGAAATGAATCCCGTATAAATGTGGCCATTCGTATCATTATCAGTTTGTCGTTTGTTTGATTTGAAAATTTTTGATTCCGCTTGTCGCGGCATTTTTATTTATTTTTGATTACATCGTAATTAGAATTACCACGTCTTAATCCAGCTAAATAAACCTATATTAAAGTATTAAAAGTTCGAATGAAATCTTATCAAAAACCTGTCTGCTTGCTTACATCATAAAAGAAGTCATCAATAAGATTCTGGATGATTGTTGGTTAGAGATAGTTGTCAAAAGACCTTCTAAAGTAGATATATTTTCAAGCTTATTGGAATAACTGAAGAACACATAAAAAAAAATATCAAGAATAGCATGTCAATCAAACCACTAGTTGGATAATGGGTTAATATGGACTTAGTATAGCAAGGAAATTGGCAATAAATTATGCCAGCGAATAACGGAGCATAATTAAATGAACTTAAAACCACGAATCAAAGGCATTACAGTTTTTGACAATAATAAGACATCTATTTAAAGCAGTGCGTTTTAATATCTACACATAATAATAAATATAATGACGTACTAATTCAATATGTCTTATCATATTTCTTATTTACATTAATAGCGCAGCACAGACTGAAATTGTGGAAGATAACGTGGTGAAGCCCCCGCATCAACCAACAACAAAGGCAAAGGTAAATTACTAACTGATGATGATGAACATATATTTGAAAGAGAAATATACCTTACCTTTCCTATATCACCAATAACTTTGAACTATATACTGAAGTTATAAATAAAGTGAATATAAATATCATTGCACAAAAAACTTGGCGCCATTTTTGTCAAATTCTACTTATGATAATTAAAATATCTTCAAGCTCATCATCTGTGTGATTTTTTTTATCTGACCACCTCTGTCCGTTCTACCAAATAACGGCCAAGCAGTCGACTGCAACAGTTTCTCAAAACACACGAGTGCCAAAGCCTAATACCTTGCCTGCGGTCAACTTCCTGTATTCCATTTCCCCCTCCACCACTTCAAGTTCCTCCTCACCAATTCCGTTTCCCACGCACAATCTCTTGGCCTCCGTCCTCCTCACAATCAATTCTTCCAGCTCGGAACGGGCGGGGGGGGGGAGGGGGGGGGGGGGGAGGGGGGGGGGGGGGGGGGGTGGGGGGGGGGGGGGGGGGGGGGGGGGGGGGGGGGGGGGGGGGGGGGGGAATCGGTGAGGAGGGGGGGGGGGCGGGGGGGGGGGGGGGGGGGGGGGGGGATGCACACCTACCATCCAGCATCACCGGCCATCATCGGTCAGTTGAACATAGGTCTGCTCCTATCACGCTCTTTGACATGGTGAGGGATACGCAAGGCAAGAACAATACGCAGGTAAATATCGGTTGTTGTTGTTGTTGTCGTTTGTTGTCGTCGCGTCGTCGTCGTCGTCGTCGTTGGTGGTGGCGGTGGCAGTGGTGTTGTTTTAGATGTGAGGATTATATGGTCGACAGATCGGGAGTGACAAATTTGACAAGTTAGTAAAGAAATGAAAAGTGGCAGGTTATATATATAGAAGTAGTTTTATTCTTGTGAATTCAGATTCTTCGTCGTAATACTGGGTATCGATAAATGCAGTCAATCCATGCATTTACCACTAGAAAAGCAAGACGGAATATAATGTACCATCGAAACAGGTACCAGTTTAGTTTACGAAGCAAAAACCCCCTCTTCTCCAAAAAACTACAAAACAATACTAACAATAACAACATTCAGAATAATATAAAAAATAATAGAAATAATAATGCTGATGATGAATAATTAGTACTATAGTGTACCGTAATCCATTAATAACACATGTATGGCAATGATAGATAATAATAATAATAATAATAATAATAATAATTGATTGATTGATTTTGTTTTGATTTGATTTATTTATAATAATAATAATAATAATAATAATAATAATAATAATAATA
>JZLH01S0431092.1:71695-82539 GCA_001188425.1 Eucidaris tribuloides
CAGCAAGTTTTATCCCGGGATAAAACTTGCAAAGATGAAAATAAACACAAATTAACTAATCTAAATAGGGCCTTGCTGAGGAGTATCACACAGCACCCCTTATTTAGGTTGTCTTTATCACCATGTACCATAATTCTCACAATACTCACAATGTATTTTTTATATGCCTGTTAGTTGCTGGCTCCTTCTCCCTTTAATATGTACACTCAATCCTCTTACTGGGCATAGCCTTCCCTTAACTCGATTTTCCCCCAGAAGTTTGGACGTATGGTGCACTTGACAATTTATTACTAAATTACTAATTAACAACACCCACCCCTACCCCACCTCCACCCCCACCCCACCACACACACACACACACACACACACACACACACACACACACACACACACACACACACACACACACACACACACACACACACACACACACACACACACACACACACACACACACACACACACACACACACACACACACACACACACACACACACACACACACACACACACTATTCCCTGAATAGGAGGACACCCCCTTAGATCCTCCCCATGTTTCCCATCGTAACAGTTTACTAAAATTCCCCTCAAGCCTTCCAACATGAAAAATCGGTCGCACTTAATTGAACAAGGACATGAGGCCTCTACAGTGTGTCTCAAAAATAATTGTGCAAGTCAAAAGTTTTTTTGTGACGTCATGCTTACATCACCATCAAGGGGATAGTCTTATCTTTAAAATGCCGTTTGTTCTGTTCAGTTTGCTTCTTTTAATCCTGAGATATGTTCAGTTAACAACGAAAAGGTAAAATCACAAATGTGCCACTTTTACTACAGTAATGATAGCACCAGGCCCTCTTCACGTAAAAGTGACACAACTGAGAGTCCACCGTTTTGTTGTTTACAAGATATCTCGAGATCAAAACAAGCAAATTGAACAGAACAAACAGCATTTGAAAGCTAAGACTTTTCCCTTGACATTAAAGTAAACATCTGTCACAGCAGTATTTTATAACTGTCAAAGAGGGCGCATTTCTCTTGAACCATTTTTTGAGACGTACAGCAGCATGTCTCAAAAAATTGTGCAAGTAAAAACCGCCCTCTTCGGCAACAAGAAGATACTCTTGTGACCTGATGCTAACATTAACATCAAGGGCAAAGTCTTAGCTTTCACATGCCATTTGTTCTGTTCAATTTGCTTGTTTTAATCTCGAGATATGTTGTAAACTACAAAAGGATAGAATCACAATTGTGTTACTTTTACAAGGGACTGTAGTAAAAGTGGCACAATTGTGATTTTACCCTTTCTTATTTAAATTATATCTCAAGAGTAAGACAGGCAAATTTAACCAAACTAACGGTATTTGAAAGCTAAGACATTGCTCTTGACATTGATGTAAGCATCATGTCACAAGAGTATTTTCTCATTGCCAAAGAGGGCGGTTTTCACTTGCACAATTTTTTTGAGACACACTGTAGAATTTAGGATAATTCTTCCCATGCACCCCAATCCTCATAACTCATCGATGCCCCTGACTGGTCTGCATGGAAATGCACCGCATAATGAACGAAAACTCGGCCAATTTTTCAATTTGGTCAAATAATTTCTGATATCTTGATCATTTATTTTGTGTAAAATTCCTCTATTTTCCCGGATATTTACAAAGGTATTGGGCCCCTATAAGCGGTTTTCCAGAATTTTTAGGCCGCCCCTGTTTCAACTTTATTCAGCGTAGATTTTACGAAAAGTTCCCCCTATTTTATCATTTCTTAAGTGAATATCACCGAAGAACTCGGATTAGAAATTACTCCTTATCTGAGCGCGCATGCGGCTCACTCGACCCGGGACGTTGGAGGGGGGGGGGGGGTCCGGGACGCACGTTCCGTTTTACACCCTTGCGAAGGCAATCTCAGCAATAATAGCTACAAAGCGACTACTACAGTCTACGTTTATTTACATTATCAGCTGGGCGCGCGATACAAAAGTCCGCACCACCGATATCCGCACAACATGTGCAAATCAAGCTGAGCTACTACTACTGTATACTGGTTTAACACGATTCGAGCTAAGCAGTCGAATGCTTGATTCTTTCGCATCATTTGCCTTTCAGCAATTGCTTGTAATTTCTCACGTCACTGTCTGGAGAGGAAAGATGAAGATCCGAAAGGTTGCAGACACCAAAATCTATGCTATTTTATGTCACTGCTGTGTTATTTATCAAATGATCAGCTGAATAAAGACGGTGGACATGCTGCCTTATAATAAGATACATTACATGTCATCCATCGTTTTAAGTTTTTTTTTTTATTTTATGTGTGTGTGTGTGTGTGTGTGTGTGATGTGTGTGTGGTGGTGTGTGTGTGTGTGTGTCGTGTGTGTGTGTGTGTGTGGTGTGATGTGTGTGGTGTGTGTGTGGTGGATGTGTGGGTGTGTGTGTGTGTGTGTGTTGAGTTGTGTGTGCTGCAGAGAGGAGCGGGCAATGCCAATATGGTGCACATACAGCCGTTCTGATGCTGCGTATACCATGTAATTATTTTTGTTATTTCTTTATTTATTATTACAAGTGTATTAGCTAGCATTTTGATACGGTTAAGGGGAAACTAACTGGACAAACTGTACTTTTGATGATTTTGTTGATTATAAGTTGCTACAAGTAGTTTTTCCTTTGTTTTCATAATATAATTATAATCAGTAGTAGTAGTAGTAGTGGTAGTAGTAGTAATAGTATTGGTTTTGTATCTAATACTACTACTACTACTTCTACTACTACTACTACTAATAATAATAATAACAATAATAATAATAACTAATAATTTATTAATTATTATTAGTAGTTGTAGTCGCAGTCGTAGTAGTAGTACTAGTAGTAGTAGTAGTGGTAGTAGTAGTCGTCGTCGTCGTTGTCATCGTCGTCGTAGTAGTAGTTATAGTATTATTATTTAAGTACTTAAGTATTAAATTTCTTCCTCTTCTTCTTCTTCCAGTTATAATTATTTTTATTATTATTATCATTGTCATCATTGTTAGTAGTAGTAGTAGTTGTAGTAGTAGTAGTAGTAGTAGTAGTAGTTGTAGTAGTAGTAGTAGTTGTTGTAGTAGTAGTAGTAGTAGCTGTAGTAGTAGTAGTTGTAGTAGTAGTAGTTGTAGTAGTAGTAGTAGTTGTAGTAGTAGTAGTTTTTGTAGTAGTAGTAGTAGTTGTTGTTGTAGTAGTAGTAGTTGTAGTAGTAGTAGTAGTAGTGGCTGTATAGTAGTAGTTGTAGTAGTAGTAGTAGTAGTTGTAGTAGTAGTTGTAGTTGTTGTAGTAGTAGTTGTTGTTGTAGTAGTTGTACTTGTAGTTGTAGTAGTTGTAGTAGTTGTTGTAGTTGTAATAGTTGTTGTAGTTGTTGTAGTTGTAGTAGTAGTAGTAGTAGTAGTAGTAGTAGTAGTAGTAGTAGTAGTAGTATATCGATGCAAATAGGAGTAGTAGAACTAGTATTATTTTTTATTCATCTTCTACAATCATTTTGAAATTTGAAACAATTATAAGGGAAAACAACTGTACTTCTACACGTAGATTCTCCTTTGTTTTGTACTTTTGTTCATTATTATTCCTATTTACTAAATTAATTTCTGGCTATTACCTTAATTTAAGGTTTTTCACCTCCTTGTATATAGGCCTATATACGCCACTGCAAAACATGTTCGGATTTGACTCATATGACTACTCTCTGTTTATGAACTGCCGTATAGCCACTGAACTCTGTGCTGGAGTTCAGTGGACACCACGTAGTGTAGAGTGATTGCAGTGGTGTGGGCACGAGCAGTGACAGAATCATTATTTCGACCGCTCAATGCGCATGCGTCATAACTAACCAGCGAGCGAGGCGTGTAGACTTGTTCACTAGTAGCTTTGTAGCTATTATTGCTGAGTTTGCCTTCGCAAGGGTGTAAAACGGAAACGTGCGTCCGGGACAATGGTGTGGTTCAGATGGAGTATAACTTCGGTCCTATATGCATGAAAGCCAGAGGCGGTGCCTGGATAAAATCTTCAGGGAGAGCGAAAACTAATAGAGACGAAAATGTCCTAAAGAAGTTTCATGAATTACACTGCGAAAATCCCATTATTTTCTGTCTTTTCACATTTTTAGGGGTGGACGCCCCTTTACCTCCCGCCCCCCCCCATGGCTTTATCATGCATGCTTGTGAAAAACAAGTAAATTAATGAAAAGCTGGAAATAATTTACAGACAAATTAACCGACTGTTTATGCAATCAGAAAAAATCCTAATATTCGTCCACAACGCTAATTGAATATATTTTATATATTTTACTATTTTTGCCACGATCTTTAAAACAAATATTTATCTGGCATGCCATTTTCTTACATCTGTTTTAGCTTTTCGTTGATAAAACACATGGAGTTGAGTGATTGTACAGCGATTAACAGTATACGATGGGATCGGGGACCGGAATCGTTGATATACATCATGCGGAATTTCTACCTCACCGATTGTTACATTTTTTCGTCTTTGCAGAGGCGTCGATCCTGTGGGGGCGGGGGGAATCGAAAATATTGGGGGGGGGGCAAACATATCGATTTGCCCCCCAATAATTTTGACAATTTGAAGAATTCATTTATGTGCAATGCAAATAATGTTTTAAACAGCATTTGAAAGCACTATAAAACCATTAAACCTGGCGTAAAAATAATACACAATTGCCAATTTTTCAAAAATTTTGCAAAATTCTGTATTACAATTTGACCCCCCAATCCGAAACATGGATCGACGCCCCTGCGTCTTTGTCATGGCTATTTAAAAGATTAAAGTGATTTAGGGTTTTTGTTGGAATGTTTGAGAAAAAATGTCCGTTTTAGTTTCGGCATCGAGCAGGATGAGCATATTTTCAACATGATGTAGGCCTAGTACGCGGTGGAAGAAGTTAGAACATGATTACAAACTTACTGCTCTTATTTCGATTGATTATTCAAAGGCGAACCAACATGCAATAGAAAAAGAAATGTACATGATTATTATTTCTAACATTTCCCTGTCGAAGATATAGGATATCTATTTACCCGCCCTTCCATGCACCAGCCCATACACTTGTCTGCTTGTATACCCCTAAAAATGATACAACTAATTCAATAAAATAAATATTTCAAAGGCAATCTGTGGTGTGTTTAACATGACTGAAAATAAAATTTGATAGCTTTGAGAAATTCGGGGAAAACTTATCAAACTTACCTTTTCTTAACAAAGTGAAATGGTTTCGGAAAGGGTTTAAATCCTATAAAACTTTGAAAAGGTCTTGCATGATTTCTCTCTGCAAACATTTTTTAAAATTAAAAACGTACATGAATTTTAGGTATTGGAACAAAACACATTGATGTTGGCTTATCGTTATTGTTCTTGTCAAACGCGTAACTTTATGAAATTAGTACATTTATGGCGCACTTGAATAAATTTGATTGAATATCCCCGTGAATACCTAAATTTGGTGCGTTTTGGACAGAACTCATGTTATTCCTCTTCAACATTTATCTGTAAATCAGTCGTAGAGAGATGGCGCTTTCCTGTGGCCAAGCAATTTTCGGTACGGTATTATTTTGCCCGTTTGCGATGACGCGTTCCATAGTTCGTTCAAGAAAATGTCAATATGCGATATCGATGCCGATAATGGTGCAGTGTCGGAGCGAGTCATCAATGCATTTGGTAAGAACCTGTAAAGTTTATTTTTATTTTGTTTGGTGAGAAGAATTGATAAAGTACCCCAATTCTAACTTCCTTGCCTGTTGTAGTTGTAGAACAAGCGGCCAGCCGTGGCCGTGCGTGAGGTGTGTAGCTGTTGTTTGGGCGATCGAGCGATGACCCGCTGGGAGGGCTGGCACACAGTGCAGTGGCTGGCTAGCCAGCGAATACCGGTAGCTTGTGTGCTTGGTAGAGTACTAGAGCCGTGGCTGAATCGTTACCGTGCAGTTGTTGTGCATTGTGTCACCGGTGTTTATGTGATTGTTCACCTGATGAGTCAGACTCAGAGTAGATGTACAAGTGAATGGACTCTATCTACAATTTGTTTTTGTCCAGACTGGGGCCAATACAAAGCCAAGGCAAATGGATTTTTGACTGTGTCTGTAGTCGTAGTCGGTGTTGTGAGTGTGACTGAGTGTGAAGAGTGTGAGGCAGAGTGAATGTCACTGTCAGTGCATGGCCATGGCCTGGGTGAGTGCAATTGCCAATGTCAATGTGGCTAATGCTGTTTGTACAAGACCTGAGAGGCTTAGAGTAGCAGTGTTCTCGCCAGGATTTTTTTTGCCCGTGTCGGAAATCGGCAAATTTTGAACCACCAAAATTTACACGTGTCGTTTTCAATTCCGCGCGTGACGTCACATTGGCAATATTGCGATCCGTAGTAAATCGCCCGGTTTTTGCGGCCGCCGCGCCGCCAGCCCGCACGCTACCCACGTGCGCGTGGTGGGCCGGCCGTTTATATGCATTTTATAATAAAACTTAAAACTCGCGGCGACTCCGTGAATGCTATTTGAAATCTATGAATGTATAAATAACTGCAATCATCAACTAACAACAATAGCCACGAGAGTGACAAGACTGACTATGAACCGCAAATTGACGCATACCATAGTACGCCCAGTTGCGGGGTTTTTTTTACCCCAAGCGCGCACCGCAGGTCCCCGTGTTCGGGATGTGGAGTACCTGCGGCGCCGATTGTGTACTGCCCACGACTCGGGCGGGTAAACGGCCAATGGTCGGGCGGCTGGCCATAGCACATAAATAAGATGTTTGTTGGCGGGCTGTAGTATTTTTCATTACATTCATTCATAATGTAACGAAGTTTGGGTGTGAAATGTTTCTATTTAAAACGCATGGTACTGGTATTTCAAAATTATTAATCGTAAATTATGGGCAGTAATCGGCAACTCGCACCGCAGTACGATCGGGGTAGCGATCCCGTCTAATCTTGATCGTATTTTGAACGTTACACGTTACTCGTCTAAACACTTCAGACTATTGAGGCAAGTTGTATACATTACATGTGCTTGTAGTTGTTATGGGCGTTTGTTCGTTGTTTGTTCCTGAGTTTGTTTTAGCTTGACTTGTTTGCTATGATCATTTTGATTGAGGAAATATGAGTTAGTGATGAGCTTTAATTCTTTGCTAATTAGAAATTATTAAATTGTCCGCTGCCATTGAAATGTTAAAGAAAATAGGTTGACAATTTATCTTTGCGTGGATGTATTTTGACGGAATACTGCAATGCCCTTGATGTAATACTCGATATTTATTCTAGTGTCTGTTTGTTGTTCCCGATATTTATTTGCTTCTCTGCTCTGTCATTTAGTCAATTGTTCGGCGTCGTTATTTTCTCTAGCACTAACGAAAATGAATGAATAAATACACATCTTCACCTGGGAATTATGATTTTCTTGTCATTGATCATCACAAATCATCACGAGATACGTACATGTATTTTTAACAGTTCATCCTAATCGTCATCGTGTACGTATTTCTGTTTGTTTACTGAATTTATCCTCCCCAATGTACGTACTTAGGTTGGTTTATTAAATTTATTATCCCAAATCAACATCATCATTGTTTGTTTGCATGTTTGTTTGTTTGTAAGTTGTTTGCTGGTGCCGCGCCAGGGCTGCCACTCAAAATTTTGATTTCCCCCTACGCCTACTTAACCATATTTCCCCATACGAACCTATGTTTTCTCCTACAAAATCAACTTTTCCCTACGAAGGTATGGTTTTCCCTAAAAAATAACCTTAGAAATGCAAAATATTGATCACAATTTCTCCTCGGCGATGGACAAAATGGGCGAATATAATCGGATTTCCTTGGAAAAATTACGAATATTTCTGAAAATTGTCAAAAACCCCCACATCCCCTACAAATGATCAAATCCCCCTACGTTTCCCCTACGGAAGGCCATTTTCCCGGTAGGTATCCCCTACCCCCTACGCATGGCCAAAATCCCCTACGGTAGGGGATTTCCCCTTGTGCCGCGCGCCTGCTAATGACAATGTGATTTCAAAGTGAATAGTCCAACTACAGAACATTGTACCTCTTAATACCCGCCGAGTTGTCGCTCCGATAAGTTCCCTTTCTACTTTAATTTTGCCCTGCTTTCCAAATCAGATCACGTATGTACGTACTGCTCCAAAATTGACATTACGCAGAAAATCGTGGCGGTTTTTCATTCAATCAGTAGGGGCCACGGAACTAATGGTAGGGGCGTACGCTCGTAAACAATTTCACCGTCTACTTTTTGTACAACGCATGCGCATGCACGAGAGTTGTTCACGATTATACAAAGCCATACCGACGATATCGATCGATGGCATTGACTTTGCACAATCGTTTACAATTGCCCCACGCACACGATTACACGTGATGGAAAGGCAAATTTAAATGTCAATCAGCTGATCAAGACGGACACAAACCCCACAGACTTACCTGCTATTATTCGAGGTGGCATAATGGCCTCTGTTTCTGATAAAAAAATCATGATGGGCAATGTTGTTCTGGACATTTTGGTATGTTGAAACGTATGCAAATTGAATCATTCATTGTTCATGTACGTTGAACTTTGTGGTCTGATAAAGACTTCTAGATGGAAATAATGTGTGCTGATTGTCAAGAATTGCGCATCCTTGCAGTGACGACGTAAACACACGATTGCAAACGCAGAGACTCCAAGTCTCCCGTTTTCGGCGGGAGATCTCCCGCTTTGAGTCCATTTTCACAAAATCTCCCGCCCGAGTCCCGCTTGAGTTTTAATTTCTCCCGCCCTAGCTGTGTTTCTCCCTTTTTCTCCCGACCAGGCACCTTTTTGAAAAGAAATTAATCTGAATCAGTGGATTTGACCTCATTTAGTGCTGTCACATGTTCAAAAATAAACCCAAGACAGCAGCAGAGAGCTTCTAAAACCCTAAAAATGGCCTCCGGCCGCAAAGAATTTCATGTTTTGTGCCGGTGATGTGGGCTACGCGCACATAAAGTCAGAGCAGGGAGTTGAACTCCCTGGTCAGAGTCTCCCGTTTGCTAGGGGGTCTCACGGGCGGGAGAACGGAGAAGCTTAAGAGGTGTTTGGGGTTGGAGTCTCTGACATGGACATGACCTGTATTTGTAATCTTAATTTTTGAAGAAAAAAAATAATTCCATTAGGGTAAAATGGGGTAGGTGGAACACTTTTAAAAGCAAAGATAGCACATATAATTTAGAGAAATATCACGTTTACTTTAAACTACATGTATGTTTCATGATGAGCCTTTTAAACTGTGTTGTAATCAACTTACATGTACCATACCAAATCAAACATTTTATCAATTGGCAGTAGGCTATAGCTTTGGATATGAGCTGCATCAAGGGATTATCACATTAAGTATCAAGTATCAAGGCAGTGTCCCCATGCACTTACCCCAATTTGTACCCAACCGTGGGGTACTAGGGTGGGGTAAGCCGTAAGGGGTAAATGGGACAGGGTGTATCTCCTGCAAGAAACCTATTTTTCATAGCTGTTCACATTTAACAGAGCATCAGAATATAATTGCGTTTAACATGAAATTCAACAACAAATCTAAAAAATAATAAAAGGCCCTACAGAATTGTCATTTTTTTTTTTTTTTTCATTGTAGGCCTACACCCGGGGGCCTACACCGCAAAGTTTACAATTTTCTTAATTTTTTACATTTTAAGGCAACATGTGTTTTTTTAAGGTACAAAATCAATTATATGCCCGTAAATAGTTGATTGAAGTTATAATTTGATATCTAAACCGCGGAAAAATTTCACGAAGTATATAATTTGATATTCAAACCCTAAAAATGTTAAAAATCAAATTCAGTCAAGCGCCAAAAGGGATCCAGTTGGGGTAAGTGGAACACTCTTTACTAGCCCAAAGTGTTAAAGGTATTGGCTATTACCACAGTTAAAAAAAATCTGAGTTGCATGATTCCCCATGCTACCATTGTCTTTGATAAGGTCTAAAAATGACGCCCTGAAAAAAATTGTATTTCAAAATGATTATTTAGTGCTTTAAAAAAGTGAAAATCGTAAGTTGATCGGATTCACCTGCCCATTTTCTCCCATAGACTTACTGTGTGTACACCTATACGCTATTTTAAACTCGCCCCGAGTTTTAATTGTTTATTCTTACATAACTTGCCATTGGCAGTGTAACTTTCCAAACTTTTGTTTGTCCATATGAACACTACTATGTAGTTCAGATATCAAAATTTGACCTTTTTTTTAATTGAAGCTCCACAATGTTAGCCTATCACTTTAATTTGCATAATTTTCCATTAAATTTCTGGTCTTTAGGCCTACTTCCACTTTTTTGTATTCATTTTATCGTAGATAACAAACACATCTTTAATCTTTTCAGTGACTCAAAGAAACAAAATCATAGATTTCGCATTTTTTGCCCTTAAATTAGTATTATTCAATAAACTTTGGCCTCTTTTTTATGGTTGGCATCAAACTTTGAAATTACTCGAGTCTTCCATGTGCAGTAAACCCAGTTTTGGTACGAAACGAATTTTGTTCTTGAATGATTAAGGCCAATATATTGCCAGTGTCCCACTTACCCCAATTTATCCTACGCTTCTAATTTTTGTGTGATATGCTGCACTACATGGGAACTGGTAATGTAATAGGCCTATTTCTATTCGGGGGGGGGGGGTGGTGCGGCACCCATGTACATGGTGGAACCATGTGTAGACCCTACACGAAAACGCGGAATTAGGGTAGTTTTTTTTTAAAGCAAAACGCGGATATTTTTGGCCCAATTTGGGGGAACGAGTATGGGGGGGGGGAATCCGCGCTTTCCCCCGGGGGGCCAGT
>JZLH01S0431103.1:4587-21296 GCA_001188425.1 Eucidaris tribuloides
AAAGACTGCTCCTTTAACCTTCTAATTTTCTTATTTTGTCTCTTGAAGACATTCATTGACTTGTTCATTCATTGGGGACACTTTTGTATTGGTCTGGTAAATGAGTAATTTCCTGAACTCTTTTCTTGCTGATTTGAACACTAATATTTCTTTATAATTTATCATTTACATGTAAATCTCCAGGTGATAGTGATGCCTGCAACAATACTACACATTCCCAACCTGAGATGATGGAATCAGCAAGTACCATGAAGGTTGATGATGATATATCAAATCAAGGTTCAGAATGGCAGATGCCTCAGGTCAAGATAGAACAAGGCTCAGATATAGGTAATTTAGTTTTAAACTTATCGTGCTGAAGGTAGATGGGTGCAAATTGAGGTGAGAGTTTGTTCACTCTTCTGGTTTAATTTACAAGCAGTGTATAGTTTTGGTAAATGGTGAAAATATTATTTTCTCTTAAAGCCACAGGCTGAAAATGACGACAGTTTTAAAAGTGTGAGCAACATAATCCTCCATGCTCCAGGTATCTTTGATAAGGTCTAAAGCCCTGAAAAAAATTGTATTTCAAAATGATTATTTAGTGCTTTAAAAAGTGAAATTCACAAGTTGAATGGATTCACCTGCCCATTTCCTCTCATAGACTTACTGTGTGTAGATCTAGGCTATTTTGTACTCAGCCAGAGGACTAATTGTTTATTCATTCATATCTTGCCAGTGGCAGCATAAATTTCCAAACTTTTATATTCAAGGGTGTGTATTTGTCCATTCAAACACTATTATGTAGCTCAGATAGCAAAGTTTGACAATTTTTTAATTTGAAGCTCCATAATGTTAGTCTGTGTCTTTACTATTATGTCTAGATTTACCTTTACCATCTGTAAATGCCCTGCAAATCACGCAATGCAAAATGCTTCCATCCTCTAGAAAGTAATAACCCGGGGGGGGGGGCACTCATCATATGCGTGGTACGGGACGTGCACCGCTTTGACGACCCCTTTTTCAGACCCAAATTTCCGTTCCTAGCATCTCAATTCAGAAGTCACAGAAAAATTTGCATTTTTCCAGTTCAGAGCACCCCAAATTTGCCGGTTCGCTTCTGATTTCGTTGGCCCGCGCATTCTTCTCAGGCACGGCGCGCCGCGAATTTGCCGTCTTGTAGTTCCGGGCATAGCATTTTGAGGTTTTCTGAAGCCTTAGCTCCGTTCCAGAGACCCCATTTCGCTCAAGCCCGTCCAGAAGCCCCCCGATTTTCGATTTCGGTGCCGGCCACCTATAGGTATCACGTTGTAAGTCGAGTGCCCCCCCCCCCCCCGCCCCCCCCCCCCCGGGGTAAAAAAACATTTGAAATGCGAAGTGGGTGGGGACAGTTTTGTGAGAGAGATATGAAATGTACATAGGGATATCATTTGCAGATCATATTGAAGTATCGTAATATGTCACATTTTTAGAACATTTGGTATTTTTCTCTGATATCTTCCTGACAGATCAATTGAAAAATTTGATGACCTAAATTTATCAAATAATTTCTTAAGCTAATGGGCTTCAATCCAGGTTGATCATTAATTAGCTGGGGGTAGACCATACCATACAAAAAAAAAAAAAAATGAATTGCATAGCTTTTAGTGGATAAATATCCAGACTTTTGAAAACTGCTATGACTCTCAGTGTGTTTATGATGCCGACATCCAGAAACAATCAGAATTTTGTACTTGAATTAAATATGTTTATTTGTATCCCCGAAACTGTGTCGGAGAGCGCTCTACAGGCGCATTTCTTCTGCGATCGATCGTCAAATTTGCTAGAAGCTGTATTATCGTAAGTGAAGACGCTATTGTTTTTGGACGTGGCCGCCCTCGCTTGGTCCGTCTTGTACACAAAAAGGTACATTTTCAGGTCTGCTTGTGCTGCCTGATACTGGCGCATTTTTGACGATTTCTTTTTCAAATTTGGTGTGTAAGTGTATCATAGTCAACTCTAACACTCTAACTTTTGGTGAGGCTGCCCCATTTCCACCTTTTATAGGGTCAAAGGCAACCTAATGGGTCTAAATTTGCAAAAATGCCTATTTTTCAATTACTTTGTTGTTACCCAAAAGGATATGTATCAAACTCTGTATAGGCTGTATGGGTGGCATTCTACATGTAGCCCACATACGTGTTCGTTGACGCGCCCTCAGTGTCCGACTTGGTGCCACGTCACGATTCTTGTATATGATCTATCGGCCAATCTGTCTTGCTGCCGATTTTATTCAAAACTTGCTTTGGAGGTTGATTGGGGGGGGGTGTCATTCTGCCTAACATAGTTTTCAAGTGACAGCGCCCTCATTGCTTACGAGACATTTATAGAATTTTCTTGTGAGCCTCTACGGCGCAGTTCTCTTGGATCATCGTGTCAAATTTGGTATGAGGTGTATTATGGTAAAGTGAGATGTCTATGTTTGGTGTGGCGCCCCGCTTGTTCGTATTTGTACACAAAAAAGTACATTTTCGTCGCTTGTGTGCCACTATACTGCCGCAGTTCTCAACAGATTTTTTTAAAAATTGGTGTGTAAGTGTATCTATGGTCAACTCTAGACACCTCTAACTTTTGGTGATGCTGCCCCAATGTTCTTCACGCTTTTATTTGAGGTCAAAGGCTCAACCTTGAAGGTCTTAATTTGTTAAAATGCTTAATTTTTTCAATACTTGTGGTAACTCAAAGATTTTATTCAAACTTGGCTGTATAGTGTTTTGGGTGGTCAGTCTACATGTGACACATTAGGTTCGGACATTCCCTCAATGCTTCCGACTGGGTGCCATGTCACAGTACTTTATATCATCTATCGGCCACATTTCTTGTCCGATTTTATTCAAACTTGCTTTGGAGGTTTATTGGCGGGCGGTGTCATTCTGCATAACAATATTTCAAGAACAGCACCTCATTGTGCCAACTTTATAGGATGCCTCATATTCGTAATTTATCAAAATGGGGGTGAAGCCGCGACGGGTGCGTGGGAATACAATGTGCTCGAAGGTCTGCCCCCCGGCCGAGTGCTCTAGTTCATTTCATGTAATCATAATTTGCTAAACATTTGCGTAGACAATACTATGTATGGCATGTTTATAGTAAAGTGTAATGAATGAATTGAACATATTAGAATAATTCAGTACCTGAGATGTTGAAAAGATGTTTTGTTAAATTGTTTTTGGTGGGGGGGGGGTGGCCTTGGTGTGTGGACCACTGTGGGTCTGCAAAAACTAGTAGCCAGCATGTATCACATTGTATACAACTATGCAAATATACAAGAATATCAGACATATAGTAATTAAGAAAATTGATAAAGATAGTTTTATTCAGTCATGTAATGTGAAAAAACACTTATGCAAATGTGTGTGGGGGACACAAAACCACTTCTGGGCAGTGTTCAAAATCCTGATATCTCCATAATGTTCAGAATTTATTTATTTGGTCTTTCTTTCCTTTGAAGATTGAGTATTATTATATAATTGACAGATTCAGTCAGTGATGATGGTGTCAACAATGTTGCACATACCCAACCAGAGATGATGGAATCTCCAAGTGCCATAAAGGATCTAGACATATCTGGTGAAGGTTCAGAATGGCAGATAACTGATGTCAGGACAGTGCAGGATACAGATACAGGTAATTAAATTTTATTTTTCATTAATTTACTAGTTTTTTAGTGGTTTGCCCATCTGTGAGTCACAACAAGAAATTTTAAAGCGCAAGTTTAGGTTGGGCAATTATTTTTATGCCTCCGCAACGAAGTTGCCGGAGGCATTATGTTTTCGGGTTGTCCGTCCGTCCGTCCGTCCGTCCGTCCGTCCGTCCGTTACCGCGATCTCTTACCGCGATAACTTTGAGAACCCCCAATCAGATTTTGATGTAACTAGGACCAAGTATTGTTACTATGCAGCCACCAATGAACTTGATTAGATTTTGGGAGCTGAAAGGTCAAAGGTCAAAGGTCACCGGGCCTTAAATATGTCTGATTTGGGCTCGTTACCGCCGATAACTTGAAGCGGCGCGGTCGGATTGTCATGTAACCTTGGGTGAAGTATGTATTATGAGCCACCAATGAACTGATTAGATTTTGGAGCTGAAAGGTCAAAGGTCAAAGTCACCGCGGCCTTAAATATGTTCTATTCGGGCTCGTTACCGCCGATAACTTGAGAGTGGCTAGTCGGATTGTTCATGTAACTTGGCGTGAAGTATGTATTATGAGCCACCAATTGAACTGATTTAGATTTTGGAGCTGAAAGGTCAAAGGTCAAAGGTCACCGGGCCTAAAATATGTCTGATTCGGGCTCGTTACCTCGATAACTGAGAGCGGCCGGTCGGATTTGATGTAACTAGGACCAAGTAATGTACTATGAGCACCAATGAACTCATTAGATTTTGGAGCTGCAAAGGTCAAAGGTCAAAGGTCACCGGGCCTTAAATATGTCTGATTCGGCTCGTTACGCATTGATAACTTGAGAGCGGCTTGTCGGATTGTCATTAACTTGGTGTGAAGTATGTATTTATGAGGCACCAATGAACTGATCAGATTTTAGAGGCTGAAAGGTCAAGGTCAAAGGTCACCGGGCCTTAAATATGTCTGGATTTGGGCTCGTTACTGCGATAACTTGAGAATGGCCGGTTGAATTTTCATGTAACGTGCGGTGAAGTATGTATTATGAGCCACCAATGAAACTGATTAGATTTTTTTAGTTCAAATGCGTCAAAGAGTCAAAGGTCACCGGCCTAAAATATGTCTGATTCGGGCTCATTTACCGCCGATAACTTGAGAGCGGCTGGTCGGATTTTGATGTAACTAGGACCAAGTATGTACTATGAGCCACCAATGGAACTCATTAGATTTTGGAGCGCTGACAGCGTCAAAGGTCAAAGGTCACCGTCCTTAAATACGTCTGATTTGGGCTCGTTACCGCGATAACTTGACAACGCGCCGCGTTGAATTTTCATGTAACTTGTGGTGAAGTATGTATTATGAGCACCAATGGAACTGATTAGATTTTGGAGTTCAAAGGTCAAAAGCGTCAAAGGTCACCGGGCCATAAAATATGTCTGATTCGGGCTCGTTACCGCGATAACTTGAGAACAGCTTATCGGATATTGATGTAATTTGGGTGAAGTATGTATTATTGGCGGCATAATGACATTTCAGAGTGAACGGTCAAAGGTTACGATTGCCCTGTACATTCAAAGTTTGGAATTGGACGGGGGGTGCGGAGGCCCATACCCATCGGCTGCGCGCAGCCGAATTGCTCTAGTTTATTATTTGAAAGCTTTATGCCAAAGGTCATATTCACAATAACAGATTATGAATGTCTTTCGTTTTTTTTTAATTTTAATAATACAAACTCTTGGGGGGGCGCGCCGTGCGAGACCCTGAGATTTTTGACTATATTTTACATTATAACATCCAAAGCGTTAGTAAGGTGTTGAAGTAATCTGAATTATACGTCAACAGAAAGATCAGAGTGTAATCTTTCTGCTTATGTATAACACAGATAACCTCAACACCTTATTAACCTTTGGATGCTATAATGTAAAATATAGTAAAAAATCTTGAGGGTCAACCCCCCTCCCCCCCGAGATTTTTCATTAATTAATTTTAAAAATACAAAAAAAAAAATCAGATTCTGTTATTGGTGTGATATGGCCTTTGGGCATGAAGCTTTCAAATAAAAAAAAATTCCAAAACTAAACTTGTGCTTTAAGCCCACAAGTTTTCTGGGTTACAGCGTCCCTAACGCTTATGAAACTGAATAAATTTGCAACCATTTGCCCGCTTCTGACCAAACTTTATAGATGGTAGATGCCTTACAGGGACTACAATGTTATTTGGGGGAGTCTAAGGTAATGTATGCAGGTCAAAAGGATAAAATTTACTCGCAAGTTTTGGTGTTGGTAAGTTTTTAACCATATGCCCATTTAGAACCAAACATGGATAGTAGATGCTGTACAGGGGCCTCAATGTTATAAGGTGGTCAAATGTTAAATGAGTAGGTCAAATGTCAAATGTTAGGGCCCTGTCACATATCAGTGTTTTGAGTCAACGTATGCCTAACATGTTCCAAAATTTAACGTATGTTGTCAGTCGTTAGTTATATGTTTGACATACATTGTATTTGTTAACTGTTCACCCAAGGGTCACCGGCCGTGGTGGTGCCAATTTTTTTGTTTTGGACATGTTCAAAATTTTGAGCTTGCGATAACGTGCTAACCAGTATGCTATGTATTCGTTGTTTCAACGTTCTACACGATGGTTGTTCGTTTCTTAATCGTCCACCGTTCATTTAAAAGATGCTCACCCCAATCCATTGCCACAACAAATGCTCAATGCGCACATAGCGTCAAAAAATGAAGGCCTTGTCACCTATCAGCGTGTAGAGCCAATGTGTGTCTTACTTGTTCGGAAATTTGGGTGCACGTTCGCGCACGTTGCCAGTCTGAGTTCTTGGTAACACGTTTATCAAACGTTGTATTAGTTTGCTTTTCGTCCAAAGGTCGTCAGGTTTCGCTGCAGAACGCTGCTGCCTGAGTTTTGATTTTGGACATGTTCAAAATTTGATAAACTTCCATCGACTTTCACCTGGCCCCTGTCTGACGTTTTTGACGTTAGACAGTAAAGTGTGTGTACAGTATAACTAATGCACAGTGATCGTTTTTTTTTTCTTTTTTTGACGTCACAGCCTCTGTGAGTGGCTCATTCATCATTTCACGCTGCACACGTGCTGTCATTCGTAACTTGGGATGCTAGATGTGCGATAATAATTTGTACCTCATTCGTTGGTCATTGGTTTTTATACCATATTGGCCTGGAATTTGAGCGTGCTTGAACGTGTATTGGACTTGGCCAAATTTTGTGTCAAAAATTATATGCTGGGGCATATGTTGGCCTTAAAGATGCTATATAACACTGTGGAAGACCCGTTTAAAAAATTGTCGAATTTGGCTATCTGACATATCTGAAAGTGTTTGAATGGACAAATAAACACCCGAGAACAGAAAAGTTTGGACAGTTATGCTGTCACTAGTACCTATGTGCAGATACAAATTGGTACCTTTATTTTATCTCGGCCGATAGGAAATTCTGCAACACAGCAGTCTATGGGGAATAGCTGAAATGGTCTCTCAATGATTTTCACTTTTTTAAAGCACTTAATGATCATTTTAAACTGCAATTTTTTCAGGGCTTTATTTTTAGACTGTATCAGAGACACTGGTAGCATTGGGAATCATGTAGCTCAGATTTTTTAAACTGGAAACATTGTTATACAATGCCTTTAAAGGCTAATGTGTGACAGGGTCCTTAACGAACAGGGAGAGACACGCTATGGCTATTGCTGTGTCTGTAACCATTTCTCTGAGAGAAGTAACATCTGCATTCCCTTGCAAAAATGAACCATGGTAATACCATGGTTTTGACCAATATACCATGGTATTTTGGTCAATACCATGGTACTACCATGGTATTTCCATTGTTTAAGATTTTTCATTTTTATAAGGGTTATGATTATAATCTAATCATTTACAGATCCAGGCTGCAGTAATGTTGGCTTGAGCAAAGTTGCACATCCCCAACTTAAGATGACAGAATCAACGAGTGACATGAACGTTGAGGATGACTTATCCAGTGAAGGTTCAGAATGGCAGATGTCTCGAGTCAAGACAGAACAAGGCACAGATACAGGTAATTTGATTTTATGCTTACAGAAGAATTCCTCGTGCGCCTGGCAGAATGTTGTTCGCAAATGCTCTAAGCAAAATGTCGTTAATAGTAAATTGCTTGTAACAGAAAAACCATTGGCTTATTTCATGTGAAATCAAAGTATTGTGGTCGTTGAGGTCCTTCTATCAATATGTTAGGCAGAAATATGGAATAAGTTTCTGTATTTTCAATTTAGAGACAATATACCATTAACGACATTTTGCTGAGAGCATTTGCTAACGACATTCTGCCAGGCGCATGACAAATTTTTTTCATGTGAGTCAAGTATCCGTTCATTATTATAGGCAACCAACACTTAAAACATTAACATCAGCGTAGAAAATAACCCATGGCGACGGGCGATTCAGCCCTTGGCAGAGCCCAAATCGCCCCTTAAAATCCCCAAAATCCTATTCTTTGGGGCGACCATTTCCTTCAGAATCGCCCTCAGATTTGCTAAGAAAAATTTCAAATTTTTTTCAATTATGGCATTGAAACAAAAATGAATTAAATGGTTGCTTTTATGGATGAAGCACTGGCTAAAACATCTGCAATCTTTCATTGCATTCTTCAAATTCTGATGTGCAACGAAAAAGTAGCCCCAGTGGTAGAAAATTAGCCCCCCCCCCCCCAATTTAAAAATAGCCCCAAGGCTCTAATAAAACTCGCCCTTAAAAAATACAAATTAATTCCTACCCTGATTAACATGCAGCTTGTGTGCACAAATCTGTACAGGAAATGCAATAAATGTAAAACATATATTGATTGCTTGAACTCCATGTGTGGCCATTATGTTCTATTTACCAGTCAAATACATAATGAAAAAAAAATGAGTTTTTATATTCCTAGGTGCTGGATGATTATTACAGATGGGACATCACCTACTTGTACTTATAGTCTAGTTCAAGTCTAATTTTGTTTATGATTTTTCAGGAAATTAAAGTTGTAGTGTGGACAGAATGGACAAGATTCACATGAAAATCAGGAGACTTATTAAGCAATCATACAACGGTCTAACAATTCAAAAGAAAGTAGTTGCTAAAAGTAGGTCACATTGATGTCTAGAGTGTGGAAAAATATTCTGTCATAAGTAGGTCAAAAGTTGGTCACATGGATGTCTGGAGAGTGGAAAAATATTCTGTCACAAGAGCAATACTTGCAACTACCTGGAAAAAAACACTGGACACAGTCCTCCTAAGTATTAATAGTGTGGTAAAGCACTCACTTGTCAGAAACACGTTTAAATGCAAGTGAAAACAGGCAATGAAAAATGACACATGCATGTCATGAGTCTGGGAAAATATTTGCTTATGTTTTCAACTTTGCATGCATTACAAAACTCAAACTGGACAAAAGGGATATGAACGTTAGAAGTGCGATAAGGCATTTACCGATCAAATTGACATTGCAAAACGTAGGGTTATGCACACTGGAGAAAAGCCATATGGATGCCAGGAGCGTAAAAGAGCTTTTCCGAATGGAAATATTCAATTCACACATATGAGAACATACACTAGAAAAAAAAGCCATATCTGTGTCACCAGTGTGGAAAGGTGTTTATTGTGAAATCCAGTCTAATAAAACACAAAACATGCACCGATGAAGAGCCCTATCAGTATCAGCATTGTGGAAAAGCTTTTATCAGAGAAAGAGAATGCAATAAGGCACAGCAGAATGCATACATTACAAATAACTAAGCTACACCATGGTCAACCATTTTAAAGAGCAATTAGTGAAAAAAATGGTCTGTATGATGAAAAAGCACATTAAAGAAAATCCTTGCAAATGTCAGCAGCATGAAAAGGCATTTGGATTTTAAGGTGTTCTTGAGTTACCCATAACTGTTTCTTTGCCTAACATTAGTCAAAATGACATGCATATTTCACCGTTAGGCACTAGAAGGAAATGTGTACAACTGTAGTGCAGGGATCTGCAGTCAAGCTTACTTAGTAAACACATACAAACATGGATGGAGACGAACCATACAAATGTCAAATGTCATGAGATGCCCTTATATTGGGTTTCTTCATGTTTCAGGTCGTTAAAGGCATCGTATAACAATGTTTCCAGTTTAAAAAATCTGAGCTACATGATTCCCTATGCTACTGGTGTCTCTGATATGGTCTAAAAATGAAGTCCTAAAAAAAATGCAGTTTACAAACGATCATTTAGTGCTTCTAAAAATTGAAAATCATTGAGCGACCATTACCGTTTTCCTCCATAGAATACTGTGTCGCAGAATTTTCTATCAGCTGAGAATAATTCATGTGCCGATTTTGATCTGTACATATTTTACGAGTGACAGCATAACTATAGCTTTGTGTTCTAGGGTGTTTATTTGTCCATCCAAACACCGCCAGATATGTCAGATGGCAAAGTTTGACAATTTTTTCAAATAAGGCTTTCACAATGTTAAATAGTGTCTTTAATCAGTCAAAAACACAATCAGAAATGAATGTGTTTTCTATTCTCTTGTGACTTGATGATTGGAGCAAATAATGGATCACCTATTTTGAGTCTAGTTCAGTTGAAGTTTTTTGTTTGTGTTTTATTCAGGATGTTTCATAGGCAGTGCTGTAACGCATGCATACTTTGAGCCATCTGACAGGGAGAATGTAACCACCAGTCCAAGTGCTTCTGTGATGACAAACAGTGGACAAGTGTTATGTGAAAATCCGAAATATTTTCGTAGGCAGGAGAAAACAAAGAATGAGAAAAGGCCACAAGACTGTCGTGAATGTGGTCATCAGCCGTGTCATCATAAAAAATGTGTAATAGTTAACAGTGGAAAAAAGGAACAAGATTGTCAGCAATATGGGAGAGGATATGGCAATAGTAATAGTGTGAAAAATTACTCCACAAGAAGACACACTGCCCAAAACCCATATAAATGTCAAGAGTGTGATGACACATTCACCCATCAGAGTAATCTTCGTAAGCATACATGTATGACAACCCACAATGAAGGAAGGCCTTATAAATGTCCAGATTGTGGAAAACTATTTGCTCGTCAACATGATGCTAATAGACACATAAGAACACACAGTGGACAAAAACCATTTAAATGTGAGCAGTGTGGAGGAACATTTAACAGAAAAGATGCTTTAGTCAGACATCGAAGAACACATACTGGAGAAAAGCCATATAAATGTCAACAGTGTGGAAGAGCATTTACTTTAAAATCTAACCTAATTAAACACATGAGAACACACACTGGAGAAAAACCATATAAATGTCAGGAGTGTGGAAAAGCATTTAGTCTTAAATCTGTTCTTATAATTCATGTAAGAACGCACACTGGAGAAAAACCATTTAAATGTCAAGAGTGTAATAAAAGATTTTCTCAGCAAGGTAGTCTTCTTATGCATTTGAGAATACACACAGGAGAAAAGCCTTTCCAATGTGAGCAGTGTCGACGAATATTTACCAAAAAACAGCATTTGATAACTCATATGAAAACACATACTGATACTTGAGAAACACCATATACATGTCAAGAGTGTGATAGATCATTTACTTGTAAATACATTCTTACAATGCAGATGAAAACACACACTGTTGAAAAGACATTTGAAAGTCAAGAGTGTAACAAAACATTTGTTGAGCAGAGTAGACTTCTTACGTACTTGAAAGCACACACTGGAGAAAGCCATTTTAATATGAGCAGTGTGGAAGAACATTTGGCAGGAAAGAGGGTTTTCAAAGACATGTAAGAACACAAACTGGAGAAAATCCATATAAATGTCAAGAGTGCGAAAGAGCATTTACAATGTACTATGAATCCAACCTAATTAAATGCATGAGAACACTCACTGGAAAAAAACATAAATGTCAGGAGTGTGGAAAAGCATTTACTCTTAAATCCATTCTAATAGTGCACGTAAGAACACACACTGGAGAAAAGCAATTTAACCCGTTGGAGACTCAGTAAGTAGATATCTCGGCTGATGATTATGGAAAATAGGTGTTATTGTGAAATCAAATCATCTCCAGCGGGTTAAATGTGAGTGTGAAAGAGCATTTACAATGTACTATGAAATCCAACCTAATTACATGCATGAGAATACACACTGAAAAAAACATTTAAATGTCAGGAGTGTAGAAGAACATTTACTCTTGAATCCATTCTAATGATGCACGTAAGAACACACACTGGAGAAAAGCAATTTAACCCGTTGGAGACTCAGTAAGAGATATCTGGGTTGATGATTATGGAAAATAGGTGTTATTGTGAAATTAAATCATCTCCAGTGGGTTAAATGTGAGTGTGAAAGAGCATTTACAATGTACTATGAAATCCAACCTAATTAAATGCATGAGTACACACACTGAAAAAAAAACATATAAATGTAGAAGAACATTTACTCTTGAATCCATTCTAATGATGCACGTAAGAACACACACTGGAGAAAAGCAATTTAACCCGTTGGAGACTCAGTAAGAGATATCTTGATTGATGTTTATAGAAAATGGGTGTTATAGTGAAATCAAATCATCTCCAGTGGGTTAAATGTGAGCAGTGGGGAAAAAATTTACAAGTAAACATGGTTTTATTAATCATGTGAGAACACTTACTGGAGAAAAAACATAAATATTAAAAGAGTGTAACAAAATATTTACTCAGCGGTATCCCAAGAGTATACAGCATAGCTGATGCTGTACCTTCCCAGCGGCTGCATACTACTTTGTATTATGTTGGGACTGTGTTGTTTAGGTTTTAAGGTGTTGATTGCAAATTAAGAACAGCTTGTCGGATTTTTATGTAACTTGGGTAAAGTATGTATTATACGGCACCAATTGACTGATTAGATTACATTTTTGAGTTGAAAGGTCAAAGGTCATGACACTCCATACTTTGTGTCTTTATCTCTTAAGAACGGGTGATCGGATGTTGATGTTACTTGGGTCAAGTATGTTTCATAAGGCTACAATGAACTGATAAGATTTTGGTGTTAAAAGGTCAAAGGTCACAAGGCCTCATACTTGCCCAAATTAGGCTCATTGTCGTCATAACTTCACCTTATCACATTTTATTTTTTCATTTTCATGCCCAAATTTGTAGCCAAATAGCTGACAAAAGTTTTTCTGGGGGGAGTGGGTGTTGGTGGAAATTTTTGCAGCCAAATAGCAGTCATAAAGTCACTCAGTGTTGGGGGGGGGGTTGGTTGTCAGAAATTTTGGTGGCCAAACATTTTTTTTCAGAAACAAATAGCAGTAAAAATTTTGAAAAACACTGTAAAATCACTTACTTTTCATTACTTTGATAAAAAAATGGGAGGTGCCACCCGCCCCGCCTGTTACATCACCCGTTTTTGACTCACCAAAATGTCCTACAGCCTGCTTCACCAGTGCACTAAGTATATCGAGATACATCAACTGAGATGGTGGAGAGGTCACAAAATTCTTGAAATATTTGTCAAAGTTAGGTATGTAATGTAAGTGAATTACTTCCTCCAGTTTTCCAGCACATGAAATAATTCTTCCTACTTATACACTTTGTGTTGTCTTTTTTGTATCGTCTAAAAATAGGTAATTTATTTTTTACAATGTATATTTATTTCAAAGGTTCACATCTGCAGTACCACTCGAGAATAATTTTCCAGTGGGAATGTTCCAGAATATTCCCACTCAAAAGACTCCTTCGCATTTGCTGATAGAGTACTTATGCTTGTCTGAACACGAGATTGGCTTTTGCAATGTTTGAACATATATATTTACTTCATGAGAGACTGTGATTGAAAAGGAATTAATTTATTTTATTTTTTGAAATTTAGCCCAATTCCATTTTATTCTGGACTATTCCAGAATAGGTGGTAAAAAATACTCTATGAAGCCAACAATTGTTGGTTAATATGGTTCTGCCACACAAGTGTGTGCATGTTTATTTTAAAGTTTTGCAACATGTTGTTGTTTATGGAATCAATGAAATGAAATACTTCATGTAATACTATATCCACGTATAAATTCGTTGATGCATGAGATGATCCCATTTTAGGTTCGTTCATGTTTCAGGGTCATTAACCATTCAAATACACAACTGCAAATGAGTTTTCATACTTTGTGTTGACTGATAGCAGATTGTAGATGAACCATTTTCAATCTAATTCAAGCTGAAGTTTTGTTTTGTATTTCCATTCAGGATATTACATAGGGAGTGGTTTAACTTACGTGAGCTTTGAGCTCTCTGATGGGGAGGATGCGGCCACCACTCTAAGTGCTGCTCTGATGACAAACGATGCGCAAGAAATATGTGAAAATGAAGGAAGTGATAAAGTCATTATTCAGCAGAATAAAGCAATTCCAGGGAAAGCATTTCCCAGAACTAGGTCACATGGATGTCCACAGTGTGGAAAACAATTCTGTGAGGATGGCAATATTTGCAGATACATGGAAACCCAGACTGGAGAAAATGCTGATAAATGTGAAGAAAGTGAGGTACAATTACCTTATCAGAAACATTTTTGTAGACGAAAGAAAACAGACGATGAGAAAAAGCCACAAGAATGTCATGAATGTCCTCAAAGATTCCTCCAGCTGTGTCATCTTCATGAACATAGAATAGATAACCCTGGAGAAAAGCCACAAGATTGTCGTCAGTTTGGAAGAGGATACGCCAGTAAAAATAGAAAATATATTGCAAGAAGACAAACTGCCAAAAAGCAATATAAATATCATGATGATAAAACATCTACTCAACAGATTCCTCTTCCTACACACATAAGAATGGACACTGGAGGGAAGCCATTCAAATGCCCAGATTGTGGAAAAACTTTCGGTTATCAACAGCATCTTAAAAGACATAGGAGATTACACACTGGAGGAAAGCCGTTTAAATGTCCAGACTGTGGAAAAACATTCAACCGTAAAGATTGTCTTGGAAGACATAAAAGATTACATACAGGAGAAAAGCCATTTGAATGTCCACACTGTGGAAAAGCATTTACTGTGAAATCCAGTCTAATTTACCACATGAGAACACACAATGGAGAAAAGCCATTTGAATGTCCAGATTGTGGAAAAGCATATACTATGAAATCCAATCTAAAACGACACATGATAATACACAATGGAGAAAGGCCATTTGAATGTGAAGATTGTGGAATAACATTCTATCATAAACATCACCTTGATGCTCACATGAGATCACACATTGAGGGAAACGTTATAAATGACCACAATGTGGAAAAGTATGTAGTGTAAAATGCAGTCTAATTCTACACACAAAAATACACACTTCAAAGCATGTAAATGAAAAGAGTGTAATAAAACATGCACACGGCAGACTGGTTTTTTACGCACTAGACAATGCACACTGGACAAATTATGAATAAATGTCAGCAGTGTGTATGTAAATGCATGTACTGTGAGATCCAGCCTAAAATACTGTATGAAAACAGACTAGAAAAAAGTAATATAGTAAGCTATGGAAAGGATTTTACCCGATCAAAGAAAAAAAAATAGGAACATGCACACTAGAGAGTGTAGAAGGGATTGTAACAATACTTCTAACCTATTAAACACAGAAGAACGTATAGTAGAGAAAAAAACCATATAAATTTCAGCACTGCAGACACATTCTGGGAATTTGAGTGCCTCTTTTTCAAAGAATGAATATAGATTGCCAATTCAAGATCTCATGTCTGTTCAAATAGGTGTGATCACGTTTAATCATGGACTGACAGCTAAGTTAGTTTCTTTGATCCAATGATCATCAGAGCTATTTAAAAATGTGTATCTCAAATATACTGAACAGGGGTGTTTCTTCAGAGATGAGAAGTTGTATTTGGCTACATGTTTATAATGGTATTACGAGCAAGACAGAGAAGGAAATCACAAATTGTGATCAAAAGCAATTCTGCTCACACACTTAGATACCAAGAAGTGAATAGATAAATACTATTGTATGTTGTACTACAATTTAGTGGAATGTTGTGCGGAAACCATACAAATTGTGATCAAAAGGGGTACTAAGAATCTAATATTTTACTCTCAATCTTCCAAAATAAATTTCCGTTTCAAATGAAAACAAATTGAAATTTTCCTGAAGTGTGCTACACAACTGCACATTAACTTATGGTGATATGAATGATTTCTCAAATTCTGTGCTTTTGATTTTACATTAATCAAAACTCCCTCTCCCCATTTGTATTGCTGAATGAATTATCATACACACATGAATTCATTAATGGGTGATGCATCTTCAAATTGTTTCATAATTCCATGACCTTTTACCGAAATCCTTCCAAGAGTACTTTACCTTTAAATTCTTTTGGTAAAAATGTGTATGCTATGAAAAATATTCACAACTTTCGTACTCCTCATCACATATGACTTTATCCACCATATCATTTTTTTCCTTTAATTCAGGATCCTGTCCTTTGGAATGGTCTACAAAATTCTATGAAACAAAGAAAATCAACCAAGTTAAATGCATGCATAGACATTTGTTTTTCTTATTCTTATATATATTTCATAAAGCTTCCATGTATAATTAAGCAAATAACTTCCACCAGTTTATCAAATACATGAATTAATTCTACTGCCAGTCTGCTTTTATTCTGTGTACTGTCCTGTGTGTATTGTGTAGACATTTTTTTTTCTCTGAACATTGTATAGTGATTGTTCTTATATTAAACAACCATATCTATTAAGCCCACATTTGATACTCGACGTGGTTCCACCACACGAAAGTACTCTTGCATACATACGTGTATTTCAAAGTTTATGTTTTATTTTGTGGAATAAATGGAATGAAATATTCATGTCATATTTATATCCACATGTAATTCTGTTATGCGTGAGATAATTTTATGTTAGATTTGTATGTGTTTAAGGTCTATTAACCAGTCAAATACACAGCTGTAAATGAGTTTTCCTACTTTGTGGTGACTTGATAGAAGCACATTGTAGATCACCCATTTACAATCTTGATGTAAGTTTTAAGTTTGGTTTTGTATTTTCATTCAGGATATGACATAGGGAGTGG
>JZLH01S0431114.1:1674-11674 GCA_001188425.1 Eucidaris tribuloides
GGTTGAAGAATGGACATCCGTATTGATGGGAACGTTTTTATGTGAGTATCGAATTATGTTCGTCAACAGCAGAAAAGTTGACTTGCAATTTGATCTCAACTACATTGGAAATGGAAATGGGACCAGATTAGGATTCCTGATTGTATTTCTGACTTTTGACTTATTTTTTTATATCGGCGGGGAATTACTGAATTGCATAAATTGCTATTACGTTTTGTTCAATTTATTATAAGAGATTTTGATAGACGTTCTGATCCATTTTTATTTACTGATAGGAAATGTCAGATTAAAATAAAACGTGTACTTACCATTTATCATTGAATTACAGGCACAACCTGGAGTCAGAAGTTTCAATGAACCTGACTTTTGTTGTTGTGGTTGTTGTGGTTGTTGTTGTTGACGATGATGATGTTGCTTCTCGTTTAGTAAATTGTGCCGATGTCCTGAGGGGCGTTCAAATAAAATTATTATATTATGTGGTTTAATGGTATAAGTAGGTTAAACTGTCTCATGACATGACAAATTGTGTGCATTGTCATAGTAATAACAACGATTATATATTTCAGAAACGAATATTAAGTTCTTTTGTACGCCTATGTTTTGATTTTTGTTTTACAATCAATACATTTCATTAAATATGTTGACTAAATACGCAACATGAGTTTGCTCTTAACTCAATACTTTCGATTGATAATTGATTATAACACACACACACACTTTAAGCTAAAACCAACTATTATCAAAATTTGGAAGAAAAAAACTTTTATTGTTAAAAGTGTGTCATTTTTTTCATGTCAACAGCCACAGAAAGTAAACGTACGATAGAAAACTGGCCAACGATTTAATTTGATATTTTCATGTGATCTAACAATACAACGTAATGTTTCAACTACTTACTGAACATAATTCGTTGTGCGCATGACAGAATGTCGTTAGCAAGTGCTTTCAGCAAAACGTGCGCATGACAGAATGTCGTTAGCTACAGTAGTGCTTACAGCAGAATGTCGTTAACAGTAAATTGCTTGTAACGTTACAACCATTGGCTTATTTCACATGAAATGAAAGTATTGTGATCTTTTAGGTCCTTTTTAAAAGTATGTTGGACAGAAATATGGAATACGTTTTTTCTTGTCAAGTTAGAGGCAATATACTGTTAACGACATTCTGCTTAGAGCACATGTTATAATGACATTCTGTCATGCGCACATTTTGCTGAAAGCACTTGCTAACGACATTCTGTCATGCGCACGTCGAATTATGTTTCACAATTTTTTGCTGAAATTCCAAGGATACCAACTGATAAAGGGCACTTCTAAATATCTAAAAGTATCTATGAAATTGATTCCAAGTTCATCATGGTAAAGTACTTTACTACCATGTCAGCCGATCATAAAATGACGATTACAACATCGAGTGAGATTATCAAAAGAACAAGAAAATTTACGGGCGTCGAGGAAAATGCTGCAAATGACGATATCTATTCTAATTTAAAACAAAAAAAAATTGTAAATTAAAGATTAGTAGTTTTCGCGAAAATATCGTTTCGATGGTATCATTCACGACTTGTTGATATAATCATCGTACGATTGAGTGGAAGTCGCACTATTGATTCGTTTTAATTTCATCTTGTTTTTGTTTCCATTGTATTTCTTTGCAGTGTGCTCGATGCTGTCCGACAACATCACCGCCATTTTGTCTTCCACGTCATGCGAAACTAGTCTCGCTATACAGTCGTTAGTAGAATCCTTGAAAATACCACACGTAGAAGTCCCAAGGGAGAAATGTACGGTCGAAAGAGAGAACGGCTACAGCGTCAGCATAAGACCAGACTCGACTCATATCAGCCGGGCTACCCTCGATTTGATGGTCCGACTGGGCTGGCAACATATCAGTATTTTTTACGACTCAGATACAGGTAGGTTTTGTGTTTATTGTATTTATTATTCACAAAAGTTTCATTATTCTCTAAAAGTTCTTCATGCCCTCCCCTTCTCGACCCAGTCTGAACCACAATGATGCCGAGTTTTTGTTTTTTTTGTTTTTGAAATGGAATGAGGTTCCTTGTAGTGAAGAAAGTTTGCATTGTAACCCAGATGTTGAATAGTATTGTATTGGATATTACTAATCGATGTGTTTACGCTAATTCGTCAATACTCTTCATGGCAACTGCTTTAACTATTACCTTGCCGATATCGAGTCGGATCGATCTCCCCTCACCCACCAATTTCGACTTGAGTCGGCACTGAGGAATTAAAGTAATGTTATTTTATGATGTCCAGTAGTATTGCAGAATGCGTGTTATTTTCTTTCTCATATGCCTGTTGTGTACTTCTCCTTTCATGATATATTTTGTCCATTACCATTTTATGTAAAATTGACAGTTTTGGGTACAAAAATAATCTATACAACTTATGGTCTATGAATTCGAGTGAAAGAGGGATTTGATGACGGCAGCTTAAGAGTTAAAATGCTTTTACAATACCAAAACAGTTGCATATAGCTGTTTCATTACGCCGACTGAAAAGGCCCCCAAATTACATACCACAGATATTGGAATGGTAGACGACTTATGATGTACATCAGGTGCACAGAAATGCCAGCATACGTTAGATGCGGCCAGAAAGAAAGCAGATATCAATTACCCCAATCAAGTCCAATCAATTAGCCTACATCGAGAATGCGACATAAATAAGATGATAACTTGACCCACTTTCACCAACAAAGCATCACAACGACTACCTCAAAATAGGAGAAATTGCCAAGCCCATTCCCTTGGATCTCTTATTCTGGCCTCTTAATTCAACATTTGTGTTTATGTATAATAACTTCTATGAAATTTGTTCCGACGACAGTTGCTCCGAGGATTGATGCATACACTAACCCTAACCTCAAACCAAATCATAACACTGTAATCAAACCTCAATCACAGCCCGTCCTAACCCTAACTCTATTCTGTACTGAAAACCCAAGCAATTGTTTTGGAATCGTGCTGCTGCTGTGTTGCCATAGCATCCATTGAGCAGTCAGAATTCTCTTGTATGCATTTTTTCCTGGCATAGCCAATCGCCCATTGGTCCACAGCCTGATTCTGATATCAGTCCAACCAGTTTTCCTTCGTCCTGGCTTGGCCTTCCCTTCTACCTTTCCTTCTATTGTTGTCTGCACTAGACTATCGGAACGTCGTTTCCAATGACCATACTTTGTTAGTTTTCTTTTCTTCAGTTGGACAGTCATGTACCTTCCTCTTCCGTGACTGGTGACTCCTACTCTTTGGCCAATCCATGCAGTTGTCTTTTTATCTCTCCAGCTGACCTGCAGCATTCTGCGCCATACCCACAGCTCAAATGCCTCTATCTTCTTCATTTCACTCTGTTTTAATGTCCAACTTCCTGAACCATACAGGGCTATACTCCAAACCAATGTCTTCGCCAACTGTTTCTCCATTTTCAGGCTGATCCTTCCACAATCAGGTTTTCCTTCCAAAATCCAATTACTTGGCTGGTGGCATCCCTTGCAATTGCTAATCTAGCTAATATCTCTGGCGTAGGGTCTCCATCTATCCATCGGATCATCTGCGATGTATTCAAAACAACACATAAAAATCGTTGATTAGCGAGCAATGCATACACTCGATTCAAACGATAATAAATTACTTAAAGGAATATATTCGGCAGACTTCAGTCCTACGACGAACACTATGTAACCAGGTCCTTTAGGTTAACAAATCACAGGATACCTCCATTGTATTCCTTTGCGCACTCATGTTTCTCCAGATATTTCTGCGCGGATTAGTAAATCTGCCCAAAAAAAACCCCTTTGCAGGACAGTCCTAAAACTTTACGAGAATGAATATAGTTACGACGTGTACGTATACCGCAACAAATTCAAACAACATTATATAAGAGATGATCGCATAATATGTGTTTCATATCGAAGATACAAATTCGTCCTGCGGCTTTAAAAGCACACTGTACAATATACTACAGCGATACCATGGATGCCAATCTATTGTCAGCAAATGCACTTTTTTTTCGGGCAGGAGGCCCAGTCTGCGATCTTTTGGAGAAAACGCGATTTTGGAGACCACCGTCAACCCTCAGGCACACGCCATCTACCCATATCCCCCGTAAGCGGTTGTCTCATCACCGATCTATATATATATACTATCATCGATGTATTAGAGGGCCATATCTTGAAACAGGTCGGTCTATGAAAAGAATGAAAAAACAAAATATGATAATAATATCTCATTTCTTGTCCCGTCACAGTCATCCTTCCAACCTGAACCGCGGTATGAGACGTGGTGACGCCCGATCCTCAAGGATCCATTGCAAAACGTAGCTGTAACTCACATTTCCACAAAAGTGACCACGGTTAGCCCACTCTATCATTCCACCGCACCCCCTCAATTCGGGATGCCACTCCATGCGTACTCCTCGCGAAATTTGGGGCACACATTGTATTGTTCACCGTGCTTGAGAAAATTGCCCGGATACACTTCCATTGCCTTCCGACTGACAAATATGACCATTTGTAAAAACCGAAATGTCTGACTCTATCTTCAACAGCTACAAAGTCCCGATCCCAGCGTGTCGAGGAGCTGACCACACTTTCAACATTGCTAGAGTGTTTCATATCCCACCAGCCTCTTCTCCCAGCTTGGCATCAACAATTTATATCTTTCAGAAATCCACTCTAGGGATGAATATTTACAATAGCGGTCACAGACATTGAAGGAAAGTGTGGTCCACTCCTCGGCCCTTTTAAACGCTTGAGATACATTGCAGTTTTTATGTGTTGATAAGTCTTATTTTGCCTTATTTTCGAACTTGAATGTTGCCCAAAAGATTTTTTTTTTGTATTGGACCTTCGAATTATACAAACTTAATTTCTTTTGCTAATAAACACTACAAGCACTATTCATGTCCAGTTAATGTACATTTTGCAGTACATGGTTTTGAATTCGATTTTATGTATAAAGCAGGTCGGATATGTGTGTGGGTGTGTGGCTCGTGTGCGTGCGTGCGCTCCTCGCTCGCTCGTCCGTGCCGTGTGTTGTGTGTGTGTGTGTGGTGTGTGTGTGTGTGTGGTGCCGCTACACGCCAACTGTGTGTCGTGTGATCTCCGTTGTGTGTGTGCGGCTCGTGCGCTACGTTCCCCACGATCCGAATTGTCCGTGCTGCGTCCGTGCGTGTGCGCTCTGTCTGCGTTCTGCGTCGTTGTCTTGTAGTGTGTGTGTGTGTGTCGTGCCTGTGTGTGCTGTGTGTGTGCGGTGGTGATCGTGGGTATGTGAAGAGTGGTGTGTCGTGTCTGTGTGATGTGTGTGGTGTGTGTTGTGTGCTGAACTGGTAGTGTGTGTGTGGCTGTGTGTTTGCTGCAGTGGCATACCGTTGATGCAGTCAACACATTGACTGGGCCACCCGAAATTGTATTTGTCAGTATGGTGGAAACAATCACTGCGTAACAGTATACATGTTTGAAATACACTTGTACATGTATTTGGGTTTGATGGCACATGTTTGGTGTTGAAGTGTAACAATATATATAATCTTTCGTTTGTTTTTTAAATGATTCTAATATTGATTTTTTTGCATTATTTGTGATAACGTGTGAAATATGAGTTACATCCATTAAACGTTACTATTCTACCAGTGCAGTCTTGAATTATACATACTTTAATGTGCTCTTTTAAATTTTTTCAACTGATCTGGTTTTTGTACTGCAAACCAAGAGGGAAGAGCATTCCACAACTTAGAGTGCCAGCAATTATTGAATGCCTTACACGAGAGTAGGATAAAGTTTCTGACACTACCGTCCTGTGTCTGATAAAAAAAAAACTATTCCTCAATGAAATGCGTACTTTACATTGGTACGCCCCAGGTGTACAATTTATGTCCATCATTTCTCGAGCGAGGGTGCTACAAGTACCCAACACTACCAACCAAGACCATCACCAACCACCAACCACTTCTACCAGTTCATCACGAGCAGGCGATGCTGTTGCAAGATTTTCAATCCCCTGAGGAATTTTGCCGTGTCAGGCGACTCCCCTACGTACAGCAGGGTGGCGCTGTCGGTCCAGAACTCTCGAGAATCCTAATGCTTAATGGAAAGCTCGTAAACGCATGTGACCCAGGCGGTAAAAGATGGGCGGCGAAAAGTTACTGTCACATTTTATCTGACAGCCAGTCGCCTTTCTCGAACAACTTTATTTCAACATTAATGTTTAGTGCACCGTTTGAGTCGGGGAAATCGTTAAAGTGTGCCTACAGTGTAGACTTTGAGTGCTATTTGACGGGTCTCAATTTACCATATTTACCGTACTACTAGGCAGGTATATTCTGTGGAGGAGGATGTGGGGAGGGTTTGTTCGCAAGGACATTGAGTTTATACTATTTTTACCACCACTGCTACCGCTGCTGCTTCTACTACTACTACTACTACTACTATTACTCTCACTAGTAATACGACTATAACTCTTATTACAGTTAGTAACTACAAGTAGTAGTAGTAAGTACTAGTACTGCTACTACTACTACTACTACTACTACTACTACTACGGCAAGCAGGCCTAGTACTACCACTTCTACTATAGTTATAGTACTACTAATATTATATTCATATTCATATTCATATTCATGTTCATATTCATAGTCATATTCACATTCATATTCATATTCATATTCATATTCATATTCATATTCATATTCATGTTCATATTCATAGTCATATTCACATTCATATTCATATTCATATTCATATTCATAGTCATATTCATGTTCATATTCATAGTCATATTCATATTCATATTCATATTCATATTCATATTCATATTCATATTCATATTCACTTAAAGGCATCGTATAACAATATTTCCATTTTAAAAAAACGTGAGCTGCATGACTCTCCATGCTAGTATCTTTGCTTAAGTCTAAAAATGAAGCCCTGAAGAAATTACAGTTCAAAATGATCATCCTTAAGAAAGTAAACATCATTGAGAGACCATTCGAGATTTCCCCATAGACTGCTGTGTTGCAGGATTTTCATCGGCCGATAACAATCCATGTGCCAATTCTTATCTGTACCTGTTTTTTAAATGCCAGCATAACTGTTTGAACTTACGTCAAATAGCAATGTTTGACAATTTTATAAACGGGTTTTCCACAATGTTCACGGTGTCTTCAAATGTTTTTGTGATACAGCTTACAAGAACGTGGAGGACCTCTTAACCCTCTCGGCGGCCAGGACGCAGCCACACCCACCCCAAGTCCGCCTCTTCCGGTTACGAGAGAACAGCGCCACGGGTCGACTAGACCTCGTTAACCCACTCCATACGGTCAAGGATACACACACCAATAACATGGTATCATTCTGCAGCACGGCCAATAATATGAGGTTAATAAAACAGGTAAGCTTCTTCAAATACTATGTACAATATTGCAATGTATTTTCCCTGAAATATTTTCTTCTTCTTGTAACGAGTCCGGGTTATAATTTAGGGGAAAAAATAACACACAAATTGTTTACAAATACAGAAAATCATTGCGTTTTCGCAGTGTAATTCAAAAATTTAGGTCTTTCGGACATTTTTGCCTCCTATTATAGCTTTTTCCCTCCCTAAGATTCTACCCTGACACCGCCCCCGATTTCAATTGATACATTTACACTCTTTACACACGTGATTACAATGTTGTCTATAAGTCTTCTGATGGGTGATTTTTTCCAATGATTGTTATAGACCTATAACAGATATAACTGAATATGTCATTTTAAAGTAATCGTTCCCAAGAGTGTAAAGGTTTATAGCCTGTAATATAGTCCCTAAAGCTGTTAACCAATCACAACGTTGGAGTAATTCTGGCTCCCGACAACGGCAAATGGTATGGAAAATATGGTTGAAAATTTGGTTACTTTGAACAATACATGCATTTACTCTAAACGTGTGCACACTTTTTTCCAGTTTCACATTGAAAAATAACTGCCCCGTAGGAAAATTATACCCGTTAGCCTGAATTCATCTTTTCCAGACAATTTCAGAACATTGCAATAAGCCACTTTGTGGACGTGACAGAGTAGGCCTACGTCGTAAGTCAATATAAATTTGACATGCTGTCTACGTGAAAAGTAATCTGATAGGTTTGAAACACATATCGTAATAATATTTGATTGCATATTATCGCTGTGCTACCGGGGTGTTTTACTCTTGGCGATAAGAAAGCAGTTTTAGGTTTCTAGTTTTCATAATGACTGTGAACAATAAATCAGCGAGAGTAAGTTGAGAGGCATCAAAATCCAGTAGCTCTTTATTTCGTTTCGCGAAAGTATCGAAAACGCTGGCGGGAAAGGAGAGCTTGGAAATCGTAACAAAGAAGATCCATTATACTATGGAATAGAATATGTATCGTCGAATATATTTACTAAGTGTTGGTAACCATACCGGTATTATGATAAGTCTTCGATCCAGAATATTCTATTTCTGAATTCATTCTGTTTTTCAAAGAGCGTTATCGTGATAAACATTACCGAAGCGATATTCAGTATGTTTTATTGGCGTAGTTTTCTCCCTGTCTGATTCCATCGGATGGTGGTTTAATGAGAAATAAACAGCATTCATCGCAATAAAATATCGGAAAACACGATAGTTTCTTCGAGTTCCGAAGAGTGGTTGCAGTGGTAAGTGCAAAAACACATTGAACGGAGACGCAGCGTCGCGACAAAATGCCACAGAACGACAGACGACATGGTTGGGTGTATAATCAGACATACGAATCTGCGCTAAATTTGGCGGGAATGTTTGGAGAAGTCACCATTTTCATAAAAGTTCATCGTTATGGTTTCATCAGATGGCGGAAATATTGGATGCGACGCTGGATTCATTTTCTTGTTTGTTTGTTTTGTAGAAGGAATCGGAGTTTACATCGAGTAGATATCGTTGAAGGTGGAGGATAGGGTCATAGATTCATAGTGATAATCACTACGCCGTGAGATCATGCACTGACCGCATTGTGCAGGACGCAGCAATATACGCACGATTCCTTGCCACTTGTTTCTTGTATGTTTATTAATTGACTCTGATGGAGGGAGATGGGTTCGTTAAAGAGTCTGATATTTGACAAACGTTCGTTATAATTTCCCCAAGATTATGACTATCAGGGAAATAAACTTTACGACAATTAACTTGTCAATAAAATGCAAAATCTCAAAATAATCACCTTTTCCCAACAAGATGCGCCATTTTACTTGCATCGTCCGGTCAATCACTTTATTTCCTCAACCCCCCCCCCCCCGACCACCACCACCCACCACCCGCCTTCCCAGTCATAACAAATCATTTTCCCTGTCGTCGTAGCCAAATATCATAGTGCGCCATTATGATAAAGAAACGGCAGAGAATCAGATAACAATTGAAGAGTATACAATAAGAAGTACTTAAGTCACATTTTGACGAAACTGAGTTAGTGATTGTTTTGAAGTCGTTACATGCCGGAAAATGTTTTGACAAAATTTTGGTCAAATTGACCCTTCCCTAGTAGGGGTCGCGGAGGGGTCAATCGGGGTCAAATTTTTAACTTGGTCTAATTTCTTTAAAATGCATCTCCAATTACTCGACTAGTTCACATTCATTTATTCGAGAAATGCATTTGTTTTCCTGAGACATTTGTTTTTTGCTTATTTTTGTCCTTTATTCATCTTTTATTGTGTCAATTAACTTCATCAAGTTTGGATGTACAACTCAAACAATTGTGATCTGTAAACAAATTTGAGCATCATTTGTTTCTCAAAAGTAGTATTATGTGACTTCAGTACTTCTTACTTTATACTATTCAATTCAATGCTCTCAAAGACAACTAGATTTGAAAAGGGTTCCATTCTTACATGTAAATGTCCAATCAATCAATCAGTAAATGAATTAAACGTCGTATTCTACTCAAATATTAAAAAGGACACAAACTGTACCTATAATACAAACCAAACAGCCTTCGTTGAAAGACGAATGACT